>JACXGJ010009759.1:0-24281 GCA_016801105.1 Esox niger | reverse complement strand
CTCCCTCCATCCTCAACCCCCTCCATCCTCTATCCCCTCCATCCTCTACTCCCTCCATCCTCAACCCCCTCCATCCTCTATCCCCTCCATCCTCTACTCCCTCCATCCTCAACCCCCTCCACCCTCTACTCCCTCCATCCTCAACCCCCTCCATCCTCTATCCCCTCCATCCTCTACTCCATCCATCTTCTACCTACAGGACAGTAGATCACCAGGAACAGGGTTGGGCAGCCCTAGTCTACCCCCTTCACCCTCTACTCCCGCCACACAGATATTCCATCCACCCTCTACTCCTTCCATTCCTGGACACCATCTATCCTCCATCCCCTATCCCTCTACTCCCTCCATCCTCTACTCCCTCACCACCAGACAAGTTCCCTGATTCCACAAGTTCTGGGTGTTGCAATAGTTAGTTACATGGTAATAGCCTTAATAGTCACTGCCGTATCAGTTGATGAGACCAGCCTCATGGTGTCATAATCATTCATGCGCTGATGTCACATAAACACACACATGATTTTAAGGGTGTATAGGGATCCACCTACGTCAACATTTCCCATTTGCGAAGATGAGACATAGAACATTAAGGCAACGATATCAGATTACCACACAAGTATCAAATACACCAAGTATATGTGTGTGGGGGCTGTAGCTGTGGCCCCAACCTGTCTCCTGCCCTTTAACCCTGCATCAGGGAGATAACGGATGAAGGGGGTGGAGAGGGAGATATGAGTCAATTCCCCATTGCTATAAAAGAAGCCCTAAGGGGAGCCTAGGAGTGACATACACATACAGAGGTAAGACACAAAGTCATTTCAACCTATATCTGTCTCTCAATTTTTATCGTTCTCCATCTTCACCTCTATTTATATGACTCTCACTATCTCCAACGGCATATCTATCACACTCTCCATCTCTACCTCTCAATCTCTCTCCACCTCTATCTATATTCCTCTTTCAATTTCAATCTCTATCTTAGTCAGTTCGTTTAATTAGTGTTTGTATTGTGTTTACCTTCATGTTTCTCTGCTTTGCCTGTGTTACTGAGATAATAAGTGCATAAGTGCAAAATGTTGTGACAGCTCATTTTATCTGTAATGCATGCTTTCATGAAGTGGGGATCTGTTTCTTTTAAATAAACAGTAGTACACTGACTGCTATATGTATTATATTTATCTCACTGCAGCCTGTTCTGTAGAAGTGGGTATTCCACCTCAATAACCAAAACAAACATGATTCTTCAAGAACATGCCATTCAAGTTTAGGATGATCGAATTTACAGATTATGTGAACGTGATTGAATTCCATATGCGTTTGTGTGCATCTCAATGGTGTGCAAGAGAGGAACCTGGATGTATAGCATGTATATCCCTTCCCTTACACCATTCAATATTTACAGAGTAACCAACCATTTCCAAACACATCCACCTGCACATCCAGCTTACGAGTATGGACAGCTCCATGGCCCTCCTGGGTTTCACTCTACTGGCCGTGTTGGGACTGGGTGCAGGAGCATCGCTGTCATTGAACGTCGTGAGGACCAAGGTCAAACACCTGGCGCGAATCATGTTGTTCAGAATCAAAAAGGTAGGCCTAGTCAATCTATCAGTCATCTGGTCAGTTAACTATTTGATACTTTCTCTAGCTTACTGATGACTAAATCAAATAAATAATACATGTATAGCTTCCATGAATCATAACCACCTCTCCCATTTTCCAGCTGGATACCTCTCCTAACATGGTGATTGAGGGTTTGGATGAGTTTCCTCATGTGGAGCCACTAGACCAGCTTGTGACAGGCCTGCCTTCCATAGTGGAGAACATAAAGTTTTACCAGGACATAATGCTCTACCTCGACCAGGTGGACCTCATACCCCTGATGGAAGACACCTCCACTATGAAGGGTCTGCTGGAGAACTGGATGAAAGTTTGCTGCTCGACCCAGAAACAGTCAGCCGAGGGTGACCTGAAGGAGACTCTGAAAGATACTAGCAAGAGGTATGATCTGACTCTGGGACCAGCAGCACTAAAGAGTCTAAAAGGCTACCTAAATTGGTTACTGCTGAACCTGGATCAGCTCAAGATCTGCTGAGTTACTGTTATTAACTCATCACCAATGAACTGAAGTTTTTGCCATGCTGAACGATCATTTCTTTAAATGTGATCAAGTAACTTTTTTATAATTATTTATTTTATATACAGTATCAGCAGTAACAACATGTTTACCCATTCACTTGAACACATTTAAAATTATCCCACAATTTTCAGCGTAAATCACAACTTCCAAAAAAAGGATGGACAGTTTCTAGCTTTTCATGAATGTTGTTGGAAAAACGCAAATTAATTATTTAAAGATCATACAATTAGCTTTTCTGGATTTTATCTTTTTCTTTCACAGTTGAAATGTACCCGTTGTACAAATTACAGACCTTTACATGCTTTGTAAGTAGGAAAACCTGCAAAATATGCAGTGTATCAAATACTTGTTCTCCCCACTGTATGTATGAGTCAGAATTCCGGGTACAGTTAATACTCAGGTGTTTATACACACAAAGCTATTATATTAATGTGGTTTATACATGGTGTGGGTTATAAATGGGGAATGACGGTAATGAGAACTAATTGAAAGATCACAGCCACTCGTATAGTGGTTACTTTTATTAAGAACTTACACAGAAGCAGGGCCGGATAATGGACTGAATAAATGGGGCCTGGGCCCAGGGGGCTCTCACCGTTAGGTGCCTTGAGCTACAAGGCCGAAATGGTCAAAAATGGTCAGAGGTCCCTAGGACAATCTAATGTAGATTACCAGGGCTCCACCCCAAACCCATAGCAGGGCCCCTCAACTCGCCCTCAACTCCAGGACTCCTCCAAAAACTATATTAAGGACCTATACAAGGGCCCCTCAGTCCCACCACAACCAATACCAGGGCCTCAGTGTTAGATATTTCCTTAAATGTGAGCCAATAATAATAAATAATATACATTGTTTATTATTAGTGGTGTTTAGAGCTATGTTGTAGGTGTTGAAGTTGTATGTTAAGATTGTTCTCAGCCACACTTGAAAGTCGCTTTGGATGAAACAAAGGATTTGCTAAATTACTTAATGTACCAGGATATATTTTACATGATATGAACTTGACATTAAAGAAGATTATATAATTTCAATTAGGTTATAAAAATGCTGCATTCTAGTTTGATTTGAAGGACTTTGTACATTTCTGGACACCAAATTAAAGTTGCAGTTTGAACAGTGTAACAACTATCAGGGGTTAACATAGCTTGGAATCAATCGAATATGTGATTTATAGTTATATTTTTTTGCTTTGGTGATTATGTATTAAAAACGCAGTTACAGAGGAGCTTCAAAAATAAATGCAAATAAGAAAAAGGGAGAACTGATTGCATGTAAAAAGTCATTAAAATGTTGTCCCTTTATAGACATTAAAATCTAAGATGAGTATAGGGTATTACATGGGAGCGCTCCAAAGGAACTTATGCCCAGGGGCCTCGTAAAATATAGATCCGGCCTTGGCCAGTAGGGGGTCCCTAAAACTACTAATTTGAGTGGTCATGTAAAACAACCCATATAATAGAAATTAATTACTTTATTTCAGCTAACAGATCTCATATGATTGTTGCACATTACACTGCTATTTTTGTTCAGTGCAAAATAGTTATTCTGTCAGTCATTTGTCATCAAGGAAATCATTTGATAGAAGGGGTGGGTAAAAGGGTCCAAACCTGCAGCAAACATTACTAACAGGCTATCAACATTGTGGGCGTTTTGGCCTGTCCAAAATCAAGCGAGACCTTTACAAACAGGTCACAGCTGAGCAATGTTTTCTCAATGACATGACCATTTGAAGAGCTGGCAGGCAAACATGGAGTCAAGACCTCTGAAAAGGATTACATATCAACATTGTGGGTGGATGTGTTTATTTTTCAAGACTGAGTAACAACACCTTAACAAAAACCTCTGACAGACTAAAAACTAACATTCCAGTTTGCTTTTGGCCAAGTTCTTTATTAAAAATGTCACTCAAAGCTCTGATATTGTTTAAAATATTATTCACCAATAGTTAACATGAACATAAAGCACAGTACAAAATTAAACATCAGCTTCTAAACAGACACACATGTTTTTCCACAATGTGCTTCCATCTGTTGTGATTGCATCGGTCAGTTAGGGTACTTGAAATTCTACACCACAATGTAGTGTAGAATGTGAAGTCACAGACCTACACTAACCCACAGAATTCACCTTTATAGTACATAGTTCAAGGGATAATGTCATGCCAACACCTCAATCACAATCGCTTTGTTTCAAAATGTGAATGTAAATGTAGAAAACAATGTTTAAAAAAAAATACGATTGGGTTGTGCCAAATAGGTTGTATTTTTAACATACATACTTAACTACTAAACCATTTGTTCTTCTTGACAGCAGCGGGCTTGTTGCCCATCAGCTTCTTCTTGTACTGTTCAACCAGGTTGTCAAATCGCTCATCTTCTCGGCTCCTAAACCGCTTCTTGACCCCTGTAGCGCTCTGAGGAAATAATTAAAAACATGACCATGGTGTCAACACAAGGATAGTGTGTGCGTGCGTGTGTGAGGAGAGTGGTCGTGGAGACTTCATTTCCACTTGATAGAGCATCTAACCCAATATAGAGGACAGTACTCATCAGTACCAGGCAGAGGCAGCACTGGACTGGGCTCAAGCTGCCAGGAAACACACTGCACTGTCTTTCGCTTCATCAGAGTGTTGCAATTTGGGGACACATTCTTACCTTCACCATTAACGGCAAAGTTATAAGTTCGAAGTATAAATTGGAATCTAGTCCACTAGTATCCTTCAAGTTCTAAGTATAAATTGGAATCTAGTCCACTAGTATCCTTCAAGTTCTAAGTATAAATTGGAATCTAGTCCACTAGTATCCTTCAAGTTCTAAGTATAAATTGGAATCTAGTCCAGTAGTATCCTTCAATCCATGACCATTTAAGTGCATTACATAAATCAAATGTAATGGAGTCTGTTTAGCATATTATGAGAGGAGGGGAATTTGATGAACTGAGTCTGATTAACAGAACATTTTCCAAAACCCTAGACAACAACATCTAATTGGGCTTGCAGTCCACTGTCTGGGACAGATACAATGGAAGCACCTCTGACATTTCCATTGTAATAATTTAGCAGACACTGTAATCCAGAGCTACTTGCAGTACATTCATCTTAAGATCGCTAGACGGGACAACCACAAAACCCAGTTATGTTTTGTGTAAAAGTACTTTTTGCCAAAGGCACAGAGGGTTGATTTGACAGACTTGTAACTTTTGCAGGAGCACAACCCGACTCAAATGGTAAAAACCACAGCACATTGGTCATTTTCTAGTTCTTGGATAATGCAAAAATTTATAAGACAGAGATTCTGATAATTATTGACAAAATAATGATTTAACTTTTGTGAGTCATTTTTAATATTAAACTGAAAAGAATGCATGAATAGCAATTTGTTTCAATGATATAATCGTAGTTCTTAGCTCTTGTAAATAGTCTAGCTCAAATAGGCTATAGCTCCGGAAAAAAAAGACATCACTGCACCTTTTATTCTTTTCTTTCCAAAAAGGTTGAAAAGGAACATTTTGGGTGAGGAATAGAAGTATTCAATTTGCAGTGGTCTCCTAATGTTTTCCGGAGCTCTATTTTTGCCAGACTATTAGGAAATCACTCCCTAAAATAAGTTGGGTGAGGGAGACAACCCAAACCCAGTAGGAGGCAGTAACAACCGCAACCAGATCCTAAAATGCTAAAATGTTGCAATTCTCACTTTGCACTGATTATTATAAGCACACAAGCATTTCTGTGGTTATTTGGTCTTCTGCATCACACATGCTGCATTTAGCAAGAGAGTAAGGTTCAGTACATAGGTTTCAAATAGCTTATTCACTGCCCCTGCTGTTGGAGAGCTAGGCTAAACTAAAAAGATGTCACTAGTATCACCCTATTCTCCTACATTTGGACATTAGAAATGAGATCCCATAATCAGGGCTAAGTAATACCAGAGCAAAATTGAATCCGGATTACTTCTGTCTTCCAGACAATTTGGCCATTAACAAAAACTTGCCCAGCTCTTTATTTATTTAATCAGTGTCTACAGCCAGCAAACCGCCTCCCTAATAACAATAAGAACTTAAAGCAAAATAACAACATAAACTCCATAAAGAGCGGAGAGCACCAATCAGCAGGGTAAGGCATGTGGAGTTGGTAGTAATGTACCTGTGGTCTAGGCTGTGTAGGTTTCTCCAGGGAGGTTCCACCCTGTCGCTCTCTCCTGCTGGGCCGGCTCTTGGGCTTCTTAGGCTGAGCAGGCAGCTGCTTCCTCTTATCACGAGCCCTGAAGACAGAAAAGAACGCCACACAGTGGATATCATTAACCACAGGCAGGTTACAATGCGATCTGTAGCGTCCAGCGTGTGCAAGAGTGTTTGTGTTACCTGATCTTGGGGCCGCGGTGCGAGGGCAGAGGAAGAACTTTCCGCCGCTTCTTACCATCCTCCAGTTCTATGTGTTCTAAAACTGGGGTGGTCTGGAAGCCAGAAAAATTTCTGCCTTGAGGCTGGCCCTGTGGCTGGCCCTGTGGCTGGGTGGAAGGTCCTTGACAAGAAAGACAGAAATCAAAGATAAATGACAGACAACAACCCAAAGTGGCGTGAAACAGTCCTAGTCTATTTGCTTTGAGCTAAAAGACAAGGACAATTGGCTCAAAAACAGCTCCCATTGGGAGCCAGAAAGGACGATTCACACCAATAAAATCACATTAAAGTCAAAAGGTCACAGATGGAAATATAATATACCCCAATGGTATAGTTCTCATTCAGTGGAAAGTTGCACTTAGCCATGGACTTGTTGTTTTAGACAGTTCTCGGAATTTCATTCAACAAACGAGCACAAACACATTAATACTCCGTAATGCTTATTTTGTTCAAATGTTTCACAACTGACTGGAAGTAGTATGGAACGCACGCACGCACACTTATTTCAGTTTTGATTAAAAAGCTTTCAGTATCACATTTTTGTCATAAACCTTATTATAATGTTACAATTCACCCTACAGTATCTTACAACAAATCCAGACTATGGGGTGAATTGTAACATTTCACTCCTTGTGTGTGAGACTAAACCATGCATCTTTTGTATGTGTTACACCTATCACAGCTACACCGTCTAATAGCAAACACATGTAACTACTTGGTATAAATCTTGAATGCACTGGCTTAAAAGAGCTTCAAGAAACAGAATGTCCAAAATGTAAGATATCCCGGTCTCCCTTACCCCCTGTTAGAGCAGTCAGTTTAATACTAACAATAATGTTACTGGCTTCAGTTCAGGGACTGTCGTCGCTGATACGACACGACCAAAACAAACTGAGAAATACCACGCGCGTGGCACAGAGACCGTGGCGTGGAGTCCGGCCCGCACGCGTGGTGTTGTTGTTTTATACACAGGTCAGGCCATAGATGCAGAACATTATACCTTCAATGTTCCTGCTTTGGCCGAATGGCGACGGTGTCTTAATTGATGCCTCTTTCGGAAACACCGCCCCCTGGTGTTTAGGCACACTTCTCGGAGTTCCAGTACCACCTCTTGACTGCGGCTGTCCTCCAGTTGACTGAGGTCCCCTCGCCTTGAAACGCTCCTGGAAAACAATCAAATGGAATAGGGAGATGCCTAACTTTTCATCTTAATCAACATCAGCACACCAAAATACAAACACACACCTTGATTTTTTGTTGTCGCATTTCTTTCATCTTGAGCTTCCTTCCATCTTCAAGAGAGAACTCAACAATAGGCCTCTGTAAATAGACACACACACACACACACAGGGCATTTCTTAAAAACCTCATATACAATGAACATACTGATATCATCAAGTTAAATTCTTGGACAACATAATTTCTATTCTGAATAATCAAATGTTGCACTTCTCCGGCCATGGCCTGAATCACAAGGGCACATGGACGTAATGTGGAAAGCTGCACGCGGGGGTTTCTAGCAAATTCAAACAAAAAATCCTGGAACATATACTCGGAATCACACGCAAACACAGCTGCAGCCTGTCAAGGACAAATTGCAGACGTGCTCCGGACATGAGTGTGTGCATAACACAAAGAGATCAACAGTGTCACAGTGTCACACACTCACCCTGCTGTCTCCAAAGATATCAGGGTTGTTGTTTAGGTGTCGTAGCGTTTTCAGAGCATGTTCATGATCTCGGAACTGAACGAAGCCATAACCAAGCGATCGGCCTAACACCTGACCTCGCTCGGGCTTCTTATCATACATCACCCTGCACTGGAGAAAACCGGACAAGAGAAAAGGTGAGGACATTGGGGAGAGATAACGAGGTAGACAAATGAAAAGCCATTCGGACAGGGCAGCTTTAGAAAACAACAGTGCCACCTGGTGGTCACACTTAAATCTGCCAGAAAGATGAGTAGACCTGTGGTCAACAATGTTAAGCCAATGTAAATAGCGGTGCAAGCGCAGTTCTGCCATACCTCGGTAATGCGAAGCCCCTTGTCACCTCCTGCAGCTTTCAAACAGAGTTGTCGTAGTTGCTTATCATTTACGGACTTGGGCAGATTATGAACGCACAAACGGGTCCTCGACACGAACACGTTAACGTCCCGTAGCTTGGACCGCTTCAGGTCCTCAGCCTAACATAGAGAGAGTAGAGGGTCAAAAGCCCATATACCCACCGGCCCTACCCAAAGACACATGCATGGAGGGCAACATCCCATGACACAGATGGGAGGTTTCAGCCTTCATGAAGAAATCATTTTGGAATGCCTTTGTAAATTGTGGCATGGCTTTCTTAGGTTACATCCCCACGTTGATGAAACTGATCAGAAATCTTTCAGAAATGGGTGATGTACTGAGAGAAGTATTTGTGTTGGTGTGGTAAATAACACTTTAATTTGGGAAAAGGTTTCCAGACAGATGGACTAGACAAAAACTCTGCAAACATAGCTTTAATAGGAAGACAATGCTAAGATGCTGATTGGTTGAAAAACAGGAAGAACTCACTCTGGCCCGCTTGGCCATATCTGCTGCTGGAACACCCTCAGCTGCCTTAGTTCCTGCCCGAATCACTGATAGACAGAGAGAGAGAGAGACAGGGATGAAGTGAAGATATGGGAGAGGAGGGAAGTGGAGATGAGGAGAAAGGAGTTACTTACATCCTTCTCTAGCTAGATAGAGATTCCTGGTCCCGGTTTGCGTTTTCACCTTTTTGTCCTTTAGTTTGACAGCGGCTTCTCTGCTCACCGCTGCTACAATGTTCAGCTTCCTACCATCCACATGGACACCCCCGCTCTGAGAGACATTACCCAGACGTTACTTTCACACATACATAACAACCAGACAGAGGTCTCTGGGCTCCTAGGGAGAGATGTAGTTAAAGAACAAAGGAGACTTTAAAATGCTGTTGTCTCACCTCTGACTCTTCGGCGGCAGCAGCAATGCATTTTTCTGCTGCCTCTTTTGTCTTGAACTGAGCAAATGCAATACCTGTCCAGATAAAACAGTCAGCAACTAGTAACACAATAATGAATCACTGTAAAAACATAGACTGTATGTTTTGACTTTTTGACCATAATTGTTTATATGCGGCTGAAAAGTGAGACAGAATAATGGAGTTAGTCAGGTCAATACCTTTAGAGTGTTCAGTGTCTGGGTGCAGGCAAATCTTGACGTACTTCAGTTCCCCATACTGCAGTAACACCACCTCCAAGCGCTCCTCCTCAGTATCAAATGACAGATTCCTGATGAAGATGGTTTTGCCCTCATTCACATCTGATGGGAGGGGCTTCTTAGCGACACGATCTACAGGGAGAAAAGCAGTGAGAGTGAGAGACAGAAAATTTCTAAAAGACAGAGGCATTTAACAAACAGAAAAGTGCCAAAGAGTTTACAATAAATGGAAGGGTAGAGAATACGGAGCGTTGCTACATCACAAGAAAATTATTTGATACCAGAATCATCATCATCATCATCCATATCTTCGTCATCATCGTTGTCGTCGTCATTATCATCATCTTCATCGCCATCATCATCATCATGATCATCATCAGACCCATTATCACTTTTGTCATCGGCATTTGACCCGTGAGACTCTTCCTCACAGTTTCCCTCCTCCACACTCTCGTCCTCTGAGACCGGGTTGTCTGGCTTAGATCTGACTCTGTAGAGACAGAAGGACTACTGAACACAAGATCCTGTCAAATTCTACAGTCCTCAGAACCAAATTAGACCATTTCAAACATACTCAATGTATTCTAGGTTTGAATTCTTACAGCCAAGAATCCACAGCGGTTAAACTTAAACAGAAAAGATGAATACTGCAAAAGCACATACTTGTTCTGTGAATGTGTCACTGATTTATCCTCCTCCTCCTCCATTTCTTCTTCCACCATCTCCTCTTCAGAGTCACTTTTGGGGGCTGGTTTCTCTGCTGCAACATTTTTTTCCTTCTTACATGCTGGCTGAGTCCCGACAAATTTGTCTTTAGCGACAGCCCAGTCCACAGCTACCTGCCTTCCTAGAAGGACCAATGAGAGAATAAAGACTTGATCACAGCAGCAAATGACACAGAAAATTATCAAGATACAACCAATATTTGTGAGATATTCATAGCATCACACACAAACACACGTTTCACTCTAAACCTAAACCTTGAGCCAGAAATTGACGTTTGCACACACGGACACACGGACACACCTTTGATTTCCACTAGGTTCATGGCTGTTAATGCTTTTCCCGCCTCCAAGAAATTCTTTAACTGGACAAAAGCAAAACCCCGCATTTTTCCATCTGAAGACATAAACACAGGAAGAGAAATAGAGGGATGAATGGTCAACCATGTACTACAAAATATTGATTTAGCATTTTTCTTGATGCAACAAAAGCCACCATGGCTCATCAGAACATAGTATATTTTGGAGATAATTCTTTCCAGGTAAAGTCTGATCTCAACCTGGTTTAAGAGGAATGTGGGCCTCCAGAACTGTCCCAAACTTAGAAAATGTCTCCTTGAGATGATCCTCAGAGCACTGTGGGACCAGAGGAAGGGGGTCGGGGTTAAAACTAATCATCTATTAGCCATCATTCTACCAAGTGCTTGACATATTTTGACCATTCGCCAGTTAGATTTGAATGCAATCACTTTTTACTCAACCCGCAGCACCAACACAATATGAATGGAAACATCACTGGGTCTGTAGCTGTCTGTGTGCGCATCTTACCTTGAAACTGAGATTTCTGATGATAAGTCGAGCCTTCCTTTTGGTTTTCTTTATTCCTCCATGAGATTTCTGTTCTTTTGGTGGAACTGTTTCTTTGGGTGCTATGGCTGTAAAGAAACAACACAATAAATGTTTAAACCTTTCATATTATCATGAATTATATAGTTATTTAAATAACTGCTATTTATTTGAATTTTTACACACCTGCCCCTTTCTTTTTGACATTGATTTTTTTCTTGGACATTGACACCTTGATTTTCTGACCATGGTACTCCTTCACCTCTCTTACGGCCCGCTGTGCGTCCTCCTCCATGGAATATGTGACATACCCAAATCCCCGACATTTCCCACCACCTTAAAGAACCACATCTCAGACTGTTACACACATACGTTATTTCAACACATTACAAGGCAGACACTTGTAGTTCAATGACCAAACATATTCTAAATGTAGACAAAACAATGTGTATTGGATAATCTCTCTAAGCCACTGTTCAGCGAAGCATACATCCAATATGTATACCATTTACTGGTGATACAGTCCGATCCAGGGTTGACACGTGCTGCTATAACAGGTAAAACTACGGGTAATGGCATAACTAACATTGTGGCTGAATGCTATACAACATGACCTGATGTAGGACTTAGATGTACAGTGTAACAACCGTCGAGTTGGGCAATAAGGCTAACTTGCCTAAGATAACAGAAACCTTGCCAGTCTCACCTTTTTCATTGACAACAAAACAGCGCTTCACAGGTCCAATCTCAGAGAATATCTCCTCTAAGTGGTCGTTTGATGCATCTCCTGGCAAATTCTCGACGAATATTGTCAGAGCAGACATAGCTTATTTTGGGCAAAACCACTGTGAACTAGAATGCTACTTGCTTTTTAGCTAAGCCACTTACCAAAGTGCACTGGCAAGCTAACAAGTAAGCTAGCTGCCAAGCTAGTCACTCTTTTCTGCACTCCCTACTATTTCCTACACTATGGTCTCGGCGGTGAATTATAAACTATTGAAGAGTGGTTTCAATGTAATATACTGTTAAAAATGTAAAACAATCCAAATATTGTAAGAAAGCATTTTATGCCCGAGTAGATTCAAATCGCGTAGATACGAATTGTAAACACACGTTTTCCTAACGGGGCAGACATCTTGAAATTGTAACGGATGTTGTCATCGGTGTCAATAATTCTTCTTCTGTGGGGTTTAAAGGCGGTTGGCGTCAACAATGTTGGTGCATTACTGCCACCTACTGTAAAGGAGTGTGGGCCAGCTTCGGGAGGACCTAAATTCTCCCAGCCAAACCAGTTTTTTTAAGATACAAAAACAGACACTTAACTACTCCACCCCGAATACCCCCTCCCCAACATAGCTTCTAAACTCAACAGGTGCTCCCCCTCAGACCCTGTCTCAATCTAACTCTCTCCCTCTCATAGTGCCTGCACTGCCTCAGGACGTGATCCACCTTCTCCAATTCCCCACGGGAGTCACACAACCCAGTCCGATGCTTCCCTGTCCTGTGTAGAGTGTTCTGCAATCCACTGTGCCCTACCCTCAATCTAGTCAAACCTCCACTCTACTCCTAACAGCCCTAATTTTTACTATAGGTACACTTCAACTGTGATAAACGGAATCTAAAACAAAAATCCAGAAAATCACATTGTATGATTTTTAAATAATTAATTTGCATTTTATTGCATGACATAAGTATTTGATCACCTACCAACCAGTAAGAATTCCAGCTATGACAGACCTGTTAGTTTTTCTTTAAGAAGCCCTCCAGTTCTCCACTCATTATCTGTATTATCTTATCGGTCTAAACTCCACTCGCCGTGTTTGGAAGAAGAAGGATGAGTACAACCCCAAGAACACCATCCAAATCGTGACTCAAGGAGGTGGAAACATCATTCTTTGGGGATGATTTTCTGCAAAGGGAACAGGACGACTGCACCGTATTGAGGGGAGGATGGATGGGGCCATGTATCGCGAGATCTTGGCCAACAACTTCCTTACCTCAGTAAGAGCATTGAAGATGGGACATGGCTGGGTCTTCCAGCATGACAACGACCCAAAACACACAGCCAGGGCAACTGAGATGTGGCTCCGTTAGAAGCATGTCAAGGTCCTGGAGTGGCCTAGCCTGTCCTCAGACCTGAACCCAATAGAAAATCTTTGAAGGGAGCTGAAAGTCTGTATTGCCCAGTGACAGCCCCGATACCTGAAGGATCTGGAGACGGTCTGTATGTAGGAGTGGGCCAAAATCCCTGCTGCTATGTGTGCAAACCTGGTGAAGAACTACAGGACACATATGATCTCTGTAATTGCAAACAAAGGTTTCTGTACCAAATATTAAATTACTTTTTTAACACCCTAAACAACCTATTTTGGTCCTTCACTGGCTTCCCACACTTCTCTGTCCATCACAGGACTGCCTTCCTCTTCCTTCTCCTCCCTGAGCTCTTCGGTATAGCCACCATTGCCGCTCCAAATACTGCTTTCCTCACCCACTCCTCCACCCTATCCACCTCCCCACCCCTGTCCCCAGCACCCATCAGCTGCTCACTCATCTCCTGGAACCGCTTCCAGTCTGCTCACCACCCCACTTCACCTCCTCCTTTTTCAATTTCCAGCCAACCATACACCTTATAGGGTAGTGATCGCTCCCAATCGTCGAGGCCCCCAAAACCTCCCACACACAACCTTCTGCCTCCCTACTGGAAGTCAACGTCAGATCCAATATCGACTCTCTCCCTGTCCTGACATTCACCCTAGTCCCACTACCATCGTTGAGGCACGCCAGGTTGGCAATTTCCATGAAACCTTCCACAACTTGCCCAATGCCATCTGTTCACAGCCCAACCCACAAAGTACTGGGAGCATTAAAATCCCCACACCACAGCACGCTTTGTCTGGCTTGCCCCTCCAAGTCCCCCTGTGCCAATCTCAAACAGGGATTGTAATAGTTCACAACCACTAGCACCCCCTCTCCTACCCATAGCTCAACCACAATATATTCCAGCTCCACACCCTTACCCACCTCGCTAAACGGTATTAACTCTCTGACAAATGTGGCACCACCCCCCACTGACCTATCTCTCCATATCCCCACATATCCCTGTATTACAAACTCCAACCTTGGCCTGAACCATGTTTCTTGTATACATATCACATCTGGTGCCACTGGACCATCCACTAGAAATTGCTTGAACTCCTGTCCATTAGCCAACAAGCTTTGAGCATTCCACTGCAGGATAACCACCATAACTATGTCCCACCGATACATGGCTCCTGCCTTGGCTGAATGAGGTCCTCCTGTACCTCTTCCCATGTCAGCCCTACCATGTAAAGGTGCCTCTCTGCTGCTATAACTATAAGCCTTATCCTCTCTGTTTTAGACTCAATTCTAGCTGTACTATTGTTTGCCCCTGCAAAAAAATTCACCAGTTGTCTCTTACTCACAACCACCATTTATCCCCTCTTTCCCACAACCTCAGTCAGCTGAAGACTCCCCCCTGCTCCCTCAGACTCTCCTCATTCCTAACCTCCCTGGGCCTCTCAACCCTCTGCCCCTGTACCCACCTCAAAGCCTCCGCATAGGACACTCTGCACTCTTCCCTCACTTGTACTTCCACAGCCTGTTTCATTTCCACACATTCACCATGCGCTATACTCTGAGCACCCCCACAGTTACAGCAGGTTGGCTGGACACCTTCCCCACACTTCCCATAATCATGCTCTCCTCCACACCTGGCACACCTCTTCACCTCCATACAACCACCTGCCCAAACCTCTGACAGTTATAACATCTTAAGGGCTTGGCCACATAAGGCCTCACAAGATGACACATATACCCAATGCTAACCCTACTAGGCAGCACACTATCCTTAAAATACAACAATATAGACTTGCTATCCACTCTAACACCATCCCTTGACGCTCACAGCCTTTGCATTTTCATAAGCCGGCCTCCCCTCAAATTACCTTCAATTTCTCTACTATAAACACTCAAAGCCACCCCAGTTATCCCCCCTTTGACCCATTGCTTACCCGTCTGAGTCTCCACCCGGCTTGACCCTACCTTACGACCTCCTACCTGCTTCACACCCAAGGCCTTATCTCTCTGCTCCTTATCCCTACACACTATGACCAAATCCCCACCCGTCACCACTTTAGCACCCATCACTTCCCCTACCTCCTTGTGGATTGCAGCCATCAGTTTCATTGGTCTTGTCCCCCCAACAAACGTCAGCTCTAGCTTGTTCCCCATATTCAAGTCACCTACTCCTGGCCCTTCCTCCCCACTACTCTCTCCTCCCCTGTCGCCATTACTTTTACCCATACTGTCAACTTTACGTCTGTTGTTCACCTATTCCTCTATTGCCCTGTCCATCCTTTTTCCACCCTCTTTCGTACCTCCCTTATCCCGCTCCTAGCAGCTCTACTCTCCCCTTCACTATCGCCCATCGCCGACCCAGTCGCAACACAGCCATGCCGAACCACCGTCACCTCATTCTGCCTTGCGACCTAGCAAATCCGCTTGTTCACTTCGATTTTGTTTGGCAGATCGCATCCGACGAAAGGTGCTTATACCGCCACCTACAGCACTCGTCAATAACAATTCAAAACATTTCATTAATACAATGTTGCTTAAGAAAACAATGGAGGTTGGTATAAACGAAATATAAAAAAACGTTCATTGATAAACATATACTCTTAATATCATAGTCGTTTTGAAAATGTAATACTACCGTAATTTTTCACATCAGAGCCATTTTTCACATCAGGCTTTATTTTATGAGTATGTATTTACAGTAATCAAAGAGAAGTCACACAATGTAGTACTGTAGAAACTGAAAGTGCGCCGAGGAATGGTGGATTTATACTTTGCCGTAGAAAGTGTGTGCAGGGTCACTATTTGCGTAAAACTGGTTTGTTTTGGAGGGGTTGTTCTTCAACAGAGGAAAGGGATAAATAGAGCTGGTGTCCACCACGATTAAATAGGGCCAGTGCTCACTACGACTGAGGCCTGGCACCTTTGGTCCAAAATACACTTTTTCCCCTATCTTCACATTCACCATGTTGTGGATTCACAGTGGTGCGCAGTCTGGGTGCTGAGATTATGTAAGCAGTGAAACATGAAAGTCGAAGTGCCATACAATGATGAAGGTAAGAACAGTACAAAAGACCTCATGTGAAGGCAGTGAAAAGTTAAGAGGAAGAACGAGTTGAAGGTGTTGAAAGCACCATCTCAAATGCGCTTAAGGCACTGTATGGTATGTTTGTCCTTTCAGACAGGCCCTGGGTGGGTAATCCGGAGAATTCCCCGTGACTTTTGGGCGGCTCGAGGATTATATTTTTTGATATTTGTCACGTTAGTCAGACTTCTCTTAAAGAAGGCTACACACGTTCCGCATTCTGACACCGCAGCCTCTGCATGGGTTGTACCAGGTGAGGGAGTTCTCCCCTCCCGAATAGAGTTGGTTGGGTCCATAGCCCGTCTTTTCCAAATAGTTTTCTCAGATAGGCTACGGATAACTGGGCCGGCCCTACCGTAACGGTAAGCGTCAGGGAGGATGCATAGGAGGAAGAGGCCAAAGGGGCAGAAAAAGACAGGTTGAAAAAATAAAGGCTTTAGAGTGTGCTGCCAAATGTGCCAAACTTACCGATATATTTTTAAGAGGACGAACACAAGTGGCAACTGGTAGAGATATATGCCTAATGATTAGCATTCGCAACATAATTTTTTGGCTAATAAACAATGTAATATATAAGAATAATGTAAGAAAGAGCAGTACATGACAGTAAATGATAAATCAATATGCAGACTGCCATATATGGAAGAACCAGATATGGAGCTTGAATGCAGGACCTGTTCCTCCTGCAAAAACGGTTATACTGTCCCAGTATAACCTCCTCACAGATGCTCATCATGTCATTGGGTTAGCATATACGTTTCTGTTGACTTTGTCCATCACGCAGGTTGCATATTAGAGATGCACATATACAAGCATCAACTTTAAAATTCGTTAAGAATCGGCTAAAAAGCTCAGGACAACTTGGAGGGTTTCATGTTAATGTGCACAGAGAAGGAAATCCACATATCTGTAAGCAACGACACAGTTATAGATAAAGTGTCTGAAACCAGTGCACTGTTTAGGCGGCTACTGATGCTGTCGATGCTGTGGGAGCTATTCGCAATGTAACTGTAAACTGTACTGTGCATTGAACTGTAAACATTAGCTCAAGATGCCTCTTTGTGGAAGAGTGGGATACATATCAAATGTATTTATTTTTTGACTTTTATTAATTTATCAACCTATCCTTGTAGAATAGTGGAATATATAAGGATCATAAACTGTGATCCTTGGATTCGTCTTTGCCTCCCTCGCCACCTTCCTCAGTGTGCCTGGGGGCAATATGTACATGAGTCCAATATATACATGAGTCCAATATATACATGAGTCCTCTTCATGGCAAATATGTACATTTGGCCATGCATTTGTTCGATTTTTGCCCTGATAGTGTTTGCACCAGTATCTGGGTGTGTATTTGAATCTATTATCAATTTTTTTATACAGTTGTGCTCAAAGCTTTGCACACCCTTGGAAAAATTGGACATATCTGTACCATTTGTAAAGAAAACATCACTGAGCAGGCACAACACATGTTTTTAATTTCTTATGGGATTCATCTACAACTGTCGGCTTACAACAGAATGTCACAATCATAAAAACTGAGGTGTGGCTCCGTAAGAAGCATCTCAAGGTCCTGGAGTGGCCTAGCCTGTCCTCAGACCTGAACCCAATAGAAAATCTGGAAAAAAATTATCAACGGACCCCTATTCAGAAGTCTGCATAGCCTTAGTTCTTAATACTGTGTTTTCCCCCTTTTAGCATCAATGACAGCATACATTCTATTGTAATAGTAATCTATGAGGCCCTGCATTCTTGTAGGTGGTATGGCTGCACATTTGTCTTGGCAAAATTGCTCCAGGTCATGCAAAGTCTTTGGTCATCTTGCATGAACCGCACGTTTGATACCTCGCCAGAGTGGCTATATGATATTAAGGTCAGGAGACTGTGATGGCCACTCCAGAACCTTCACCAGTTTCTGTTGTGCCCACTAGAGGGACAACTTGGCCATGTGCTTAGAGTCACGGTAATGCTGGAAATTCCAAGAGCGTACCATGCGCAGCTTATGTGTGGAAGAATGCAAATTGTCTGCCAGAATTTTCTGATAAAATGCTTCATTCATCTTGCCATCGATTTCCACAAGATTCCCTGTGCCTTTAGAGCTCTCACAACCCCAAAATATCAGTGAGCCTCCACCATGCTTCACAGTAGGGATGGCATTCTGTTCACTACAGGCCTTGTTTGCCCCTCTCCTTAAATTGCGTTTATGGTTATGACCATAAAGATCTATTTTGGTCTTGTCACTCCAAATTGCAGTGTGCCAGAATCTGTGAGGCGTGTCAAGGTGTTGTCGGGCATATTGTAACCATGCTTTTTGTGGCATTGGTGCAGTAAAGGCTTCATTCAGGCAACTTGACCATGCAGCAAATGTTTGTTCTCCTTGAAACAACCACACCATATTTTTCCAGAGCAGTCTGTATTTCTTCTGAGGTGACCTGCAGGTTTTCCTTTTTATCCCAAACAATTCTGACAGTTTTGGCTGAAATCTTTCTTGGTCTACTTGACCTTGGCTTAGAATGAAGAGATCCCCAGATTTTCCACTTCTTAATATGGGTGTTTTGTAAAAGAACTTTGTGAAAACTGCTAATGTTAAAAGGACTTTAGAAATACATTTGATTGATTGATTAATTGATTTATTGATACTGACTGTCATTTGCAAGGTTTTGATATATTTTTATATAGTTTTCCATCTTTATAAAGTTCCATTACTTTGTTACACAGTTCTTTTGACAGTTATTTTCCCTGCTCAGTGCAGCCATGTGAGACCTAACAAACACATTGACTGTTTATACACACACACTAACTGCAATTTTAAAAGCCACAGTTGTGGGAGATTCACCTTTGATTTTCATTTTCACCTGTGTGTGTGTCCCCTTGTGTGTCTGTAATAAGGCCAACAATTCAAGAATATGAAAACTTTTGTTCAGGGCCATTTAGGTGATTTCTCTTCCCGTTATGATTTAAAAAACAGCCAAACAACTATGTGCTAATAAATGGCTTCAGATGATCATTATCATAACATTTTTTTTGCATGATCAGTTATATTTTCAAAATTACTGCCAGAATTTCTGTCAGGTATGCAAACGCATCACCACTTTACCTGATATGTGTAGGTCAACCACTATCAGTTCCCTTTCAGGTGAAAGCTCTTAGGTTTAACTCATGGTAAAAATATTAAATGCCTGCGGCCTCATATTAATACCCCAGAGAAACCGGGCTGAGCATTTCCATGCTGTTTTTTGGATACTTTAGGGTTGCCAATACTTTTGCAACCTACGTTTTGCATAGATTGTGCATAGATTGTTTTGCATACTACTCAATAAAATGTTTTTGGTTTGAAAAATGATTGTGTTGAATTAAAGTATTTGCCCCCCAAAAGAATATGACTAATTGTTAGTGTTTATTTTTGCATTAATTTTTGCTCAATTTCATGAAGGGTGCCAATACTTTTTGGAGTTGGCTGGACATCATTCGGAACCCCTATCCAAATTTGCACAGAAAACTGTGTAGAATTGCACACAAGCTTAAAAATAACATGTTACCTTATGGGATTCCACTTGCAGCAACATTAGTTCATTGGATTGAGGCTCTGGAGGCTCTAAGTAGCCCATAAAACCTTTTGCTGCCCTAGCTCTGAGACACATCTGTGCAACGAACGCACAAATGCACCACCAATTGTGGAGTGGAGGGAGGAGGGGTCCATTTGGGATTCAGCACAATTCTTCGATACGCTGCCTCCAGTGCTGCAGTGAATGTTTCTCTTTTAAATAATGACCCTACACATTTGGTGCAATGTACTTGTTGCTGAAAAAGTCACACAGTGACTTCCAGAGGGTCGTGAACTGATCAGTAACTGCATGAACTATGAAACACACTCATGATTTCAATAATGCAATTCATTCCACTTGTAATTTCCCAAACCAGAATTCAATTAATCAAATCCTTTCTGTAGTAGAAATAAACCTCAGTAACAATAAAACATTTGGTGCAGCAGGTATTTCATCTTTTCCACGTGTCATGAAGCACAAACCTTAAAAGGCACACCTTTCAATAAAAGGGCCAGAGGCCACTGGAGGACGGGATTGGCCCATACACCCTAGATAACTTTCCCTCCCTCAGCTTTGGGACACTTGTGCAAACGGTGGAGGCGCGCATGAACGCACAAATGAAGGGGATCATTTAGGATTTAGCCGTCGTTTTGTTTGGCTTTATGAATACACCCCTGGCTTTAGCGTGTGCCAAGTCACCATGCCCATCACGGATGGTTATATTTACTGGTCAAAATCCAGTTAAATCATTCCTACTTCAATATAGAAACAGTGTAGTTCAAAGTACAAATGATTTACATGAATCTGCATTATGTACTTTTTTTCAAGTTCTGATCATTTTGCAATGGTTTAGTTTTGATTGTTGTCAACTGTAAGGAGAGTCACAGTTTATATGATCCTGCTACTATAAATATAACCAACTATTTTTGGGACTAATATAGCAAAATGTTACGCTTAAGAAATCTGCGTATTAATTGTCTGGCAATTCAAATTAAGTTATTTGAAAATTAAACACACAAATATGTTATATTTCTAATTACTGCACGTTTTTTTCATAGTGTGTCGTATATATTATTAGTTACATATTCTGCAATTCTAGTGGCCAGGTGACATGAATTGTATAAAATCTTGATTTTGTAAATATCTTCTCTGACATGTACACATTGGTAGGCCATTGGCCTGAGTCAGCACCCCTGCAGACAGTCTCTTGGTGTTGGGGTGGGGTTTATAGCCGGTTTGAGGCGGGGGTGGTGTGGCTGTGCCCGATGCTGAGGTCATGTGTTTGGTTAGTCATTGTTCCTCTCCGGACCCCTTTAGTTCCGACTGGTTAGCGCCTTCCTGTGCGGTCTTCATATCAAACGTCAGTCAGCTCTGGTGTGGCTCTACTAAACCCCTCCAGCAGGGCCGTCCAAGCGTTGCCTGAAGCCCCAACACCCATGTTGAGGCCCAGAGCTGACACAGTTTAGAGTGGTAACAGAACACTGGCTATCCTGTGCTCTGTGACTTCCAGCCTGACCTACCGTGAGAAAGTCCTGTTGACTCTCTCTGATCCATCATTGATAAGTTATTAGTCCTTTCCCTGGTTATGGATTATTGATTCAACTCATCCACATGAACACATAATGCCACAGCACTCAAACCAATCTCATTCTACAATGTCTGCCCATCTGTCTGTATTTACACCAGGCTGAGATAAACAAGAGCTTTCAGCAGCTGACTGAATAAATGGAGGAGACATTAATGCCCAATACAATTCCTTCATCATTTCTCTGGATCCAACAGATTTGTGACCATTACCAATATAAATTCCAGATACTGGTATACTATTTTGAGAAGGGGCTTTGCTAATGAACACACAGACGGTGGCTAGATGTGTTGGTTCATGCGCTGTGAATGCGCCGCACTAATCAATGATGCCCAAACATAACCCAACCCCCAGTCAGTTGTACTCTAGCAGAGCACATCTAAAATATTCAGTGCATCACAATGACCCATATGTGAAGTACTGGACAGTCAGAGTGCAGATTAAAGATGTATACAGATTAACAAGGCATGTGGAACAGTGTCTATTTAAAAGTATCCGGAGAGGAATGAAATTAGGACAGGAGCCCGGACCTTTCCCTGCAGGGAGACAACGGGTCTCTATTAGTCTGGTTAAATTAACATGATGTGGTGAAGGCGAGCTATGAGTAGAAGACAGAATGACAAGTCTGTGTATATATATGAGAGATGTGACAGAGAGACAGAGATTGTGTGATGACAGAGGCCAGATGCCCAACTTAAACATTTCTGTTCTCCATGATCTGGATGTAAATCATCCCCAGAGAGCCACAAATGACATTCAATACAGTATCGATTGAATTGATAATTCTATGCCCAGCACCACTCTCCAATTAACGATACATTCCCACTCACATTCTCTATGTATATGTTGTGTGGGGTTGGGGGGGGCAATCATTTGGCCAGTGAGGTGTATCCACGAGAAGCATACATTCCTAATGTAGCACACATCAGAGAGGGAGCACCAGAGGAGAGAGAAAGTGACACGCTGAAAAAGGAGAGACTGAACAAGGGGGAGAGAGAGACTGAACGTGTAAGAGATGCACCCTGAACGAGGGAGAGAGACAGAACGAATGCAGAGATAGTAAAAAGAGGAGAGAGGCTGTAAATCACTGTGTTTTAACACGGACAGACAAGCAGGGATCTTTACAGTAGCAGTGGAAACAAGCAGCAGCATGTTCAGAGACAGCTGAGCTTGGACCTGTCCTCTCCTGACAGAGCTGAGCCGGGACCTGTCCTCTCCTGACTGATGGAAAGCAGACGGACACAGCACAGTGAGTGATGTGTGGGTGTGTGTGTGAATTTATCTGATGTCTGTAAAATAAGCAGCATCCAGAGAGGCCAGAGGCCTGAGGTAGGATGGGGAGTTGGAAATAGAGATAATGAACAACAGAACAAAGTGAGCACTGTTCCTCTGCGAGAGGAGATCTGTGCTACTTTCTGAGTACAGATGTTTGCATACGCTGCCTCTGATCTGGGGAGTTTCGGTGTTCTGCACTAGAACTGATTCTAACCTGTGTTGTCTCCGTGTTCTGCAGTGCTACTGATTCTCTGGTGTGTGGGTTCGAGGCGAGAGAGGAGATTGCTGGAAATGTGATTAGACTACAGCAACGTTTATCATCATCATGTGACTTCACACAAGAAGATTATACTGCAGGGTTTCCATCATAGCTGCTGTGATGTGGACCTCTTTCCTCCCTCTGCCCCTCGTCTTCTACTCTCTAGCTCCTCTCTTCCATCTTCAGGCTTTTCCCACAGCCAAGGAAAGAGCCTCACAGTCACCACCGACCCAACGTACAGACACACAGACACATGACCCGGTAGCTGCATCACACAGCCCTCTGAGGCTCTCCTGGGCACCGGTAGGCTCCACCACTAGATCCAGAAAGGGCGATTCAGTGGACTGGTTTCCAGGGGACTCAAGGGACTCCAATCCTAAGGAAAAACAGGATGAGACTGATATGTTTCAAGGTATCATTGGTGAATACACTGATATGTTGGAAAGCTTTGAGGCGTCACCTAATCCTCTAAAGAGGATAACGGGTCTGGAGATATTCAGCTGGACAGAGTCAGACAGTGTCACTGCCTGGATGGATTCTAAGCCGCCGCCTGCACCTACACACAGGGCTGGACCACCAGACAGTTCTGAGGATGGACCACCTGAAGACAACCCGACAGAGAGGAAGGATGGATCCTCACTAAGTCCCTCACTTGATGGACAGGCTGCTCCTATACCTCTGTCATCACCACATAATGGAGGTACCAGTAGTAGACCAACACTTGTCTCTCTCTCTGATTACACAGAGACCCATGGCTTCAATCCCCCCATTAGGCTCACATCAGCAACGACAGTAACACAGCTGGAGTCAGATGGCGGCGAGGCGAATACTAGAGACCAGTTGCAGGACTTCACAGAAAAGCTCACAAGGGATACAGGAGCAGACACAAGTAAGACTGACTTCTATCATACCCCCATCCTCTAGTATCAAACCCCCAACCTGTCCTCCAGTATCAAACCCCCAACCTGTCCTCTAGTATCAAACCCCCAACCTGTCCTCTAGTATCAAACCCCCAACCTGTCCTCCAGTATCAAACCTCCAACCTGTCCTCTAGTATCAAACCCTCAACCTGTCCTCCAGTATCATACCTCCAACCTGTCCTCTAGTATCATACC
>JACXGJ010009758.1:0-23527 GCA_016801105.1 Esox niger | reverse complement strand
CGTTTTTATTTGTGAAATAACACTTTAAAGGTTTCTATACAAATTGTAATTGTTTAAAATAATGAGTGAAGTTCGAGTGAATCTAACAGATCTCTCTGTGCTTCTGCAGCCTCGTCTTCCTCCTGACCTGGATTGGACAGAATCAAGGGAATCTTTTTGGATGACCAATCGAGTTTCTGTACAATAGACTGTACTCTGACCACAGGGTATTATCTGAGTTTGGCCATTGTTTAATTTATTGTTCTGTTAGTAAACATGATCATACACTCTCAGTTTATAGACTGTTACAGAACTGACCTCCACTGTCACCTTGCGCTGTCAATCGCCAGTCTTGTATGTAGTCAGTGATAACTGATGCTCTTTTCTGGAGGAAGATCATGTGGTTTGGAAAAAGGAGCTCTTAAAGCTTTTTGCATTGATGACCTTCGAGTAGTGATCCTAGTTTTAGCTTGTGTAGAATACAATAATTGAACGATTGGTCAGTTGTTTAATCAATACGTGGTTTCAGAAACAGTCAGAAGTTGACACAGCTTAATGCTGTTTTTGGTCTAATGTACATTTTCAGTGCCTGCACATATTTTGGTGTCAGACAATACTGTAAATCTAGGTTATTATGTTGAATACCAGCTACAGTACCACACTGCCTCAACTTGCCAGCAGCAGGATAAACGTGAATACAGCACATTTGTGCTTTCTGGGCCAGGTCCGACCTACTGTACTTCCATAAGACTAAAAGGTTTCTATTTGCTGGTCATATATAATAACCTCTTAGTAATGAAGTATGCAAGTGATATGATGGATTATAAAATCACTTTTGGGCACATTTGGGCCAGTTGAATGTATTTTAGGGCAATTTAATTCTGTTTCCATGTAGAAACTATATGCACTTATATTTATGGAGTTTGATATTTGCAACTAATCATTTTAAGAATTAGGATGCTTTTAGGGTAGTCTGGGAAAGATATAGATGCAGCAAGTAAAAAGCATAGTTGTTCAATTTCCAAAACTCATTAGAGCTCTGACAGATCTGAGGTGCTTCTCGTGGCAAGGTGAATAGGCTGTATTTACCTTTAAAACCATTGCTCGCTGTTGTCTTCCAATTAAGAGGCAAAAGGAAAAAGCATTCAGTGAATATGATACTACTCACAAGTATGGGAATGCTCATTTACCATGTACAATGTCGTTTGTGAACACTACATGGGATACGTAGCATCTGGGTTCCTACACTGAAAAGATGGAAAAGTTCAAAATGGTCCAGGATTCTCTGAGGATGTTTTTATAGTTTACCATCAACCATTCCCAGATGGACACAGGGGATCTGTAGCGCTGTGCTCTCTTGTGCTCTACCGTTGAGACAATAGAGCTGAAACATTTCTGGATTCTCTTTCTCTTGTGCTCTAGCGTTGAAACAATTCAGATGAATCAATTCTGGGGTTGTAGAATATTTGTAACACTATTAGTCACCAACTGTTAACTCCGGAACAAATATTACAGTTTGGGGGGGAAAACATCAAACCACATTGACTAGTATGACCATGGTATTAACTAGCTAGCCCCGTTCATACTACCCTTTAACATTCATCCTTCACCCGAATCTGTTTAAAAGTATTAGATATGGTCACTGTGAGTCATTGATTGCCTTAACCTGTCTGAAGTCATGGGCGCAATAAGAATTTGGTCCAGACGAGAATCAAGGACACATTACAACCAGATATAAACAGAAATATTACGTTCTCCTAACGTGGAGCATGTCAGGAGAACATGGATGGCTGATTAATTGCTTATTTCATTTTACAGAAAACAACTTAGCAATATTAGGTAAATATGAATGGGCATGAACGAGGGCAATTTGACAAATTTTATTAAAGACAACTTTTGTATCTATTTATTTATTTTGAATGATATATTTTAAAATGTTTGTTGTGGTCACAGCTAAATGTATGGATGCAGTTGAAGGGACCCATGTAAAGTGGTTTGTAAAAACCTGTGAAATCAACTGACCAACTTCCTTTGTTACTGAGCAATAATTAACATTTGTTTATGTAGATAATCAACTGTTCTGGTCTGTTTGGTTTATGTACATGGACTTTTGAAGTAATTAGTAATGTTACCAGTGAACTTAGCTTTGACTTTTGTAAATAAAGACACTGCCTAAAGATTGCTAAAACTGGTTTGAATTAATTTTAGCCCAAGTACAACTGTGTGTAAGAGAAAAGTCTTGGTTTGGAAAAAGGTTCAGCATGATGTTTAGTTTAAAACTTTTAAAAGATGGGTTGCAATTTAATCCTTTAAATGGCTATGAATGACAAAAATGACCAAAACAATGTATTTTTAAGTCATTTAATTTCAACAACTGATTTGTTAAGTTTCTAATTAGCTAAGTTCATAGTCCTAACCAGGAAGGAAGTAAAAATCTACATTTGAAAGTGACAAAATATATATACAGGGTTATATAAATATGAATAAAATATTTATCAGACTTTTTGAACAGAAAAATGAAATCTAAGGTGGTGTATATGCTTTTTATGATCTGATACACTTGTAAGTTACTCACGTAAAAAGAACCCAACCAATGTCTCATCCCAGTATTTACATAAATGTATGACACATGAACAGTACATGAGTTGTCATCGTGGCAAAGAAGTGAGTGTAAAATAACCAGGGACACAAGAGGACTTGTAGTTATCAGACTTGCCACCAGATTTAAACTAATTATCTGTCCTTCTTGACCTAATATGCCATTTCTTTTTCATGGCTTATATAAATACATGGTTGCAATTTGAAGAGGAATGACCGAAAAACCATAATGTAGATATATGATATGCAAATAACCATTGGAACAGTCAATTTACATATTGGTAAGTCTGTCATCACAAACAAGATATTCTTAGTGTACATTAGTTTCGGTTTTAAATTCAAAGGTATTTGTTGACTTTCGCCATGTCTCAGGATGCCTATGAGCTTTGTCATTTGAATCAGTTTACATCAAAATTGTACCTAGTGGGAAAGTTTCAATGGTTTGACACAGAAACAACAAAAGTGCAACTACATGATGTGCACATACTAATATGGTACCGACCAAATGAGCACGAAACACTTAAAAAAAATGGCAACATATTGCTTATAATATTTAGAATGGGGAGAAATTGCATGCATCTCAACTGCCCACGTGCAATTAGAATGAGGTGTTGGGAGCTGATGCCTCACCGACAGTGTGCGAATGGCACAGGTCTAGCTACATCACTGTTAAAGATTCAATGATTATGGATGGTGTACTAGAGCAAAATGTCATCATTTCTCCTAAATAAACGTATAGCTTTCAATAGCAGTTGCTGGATTGGCAAGGCTCTTTTATGAGGTATTTCATACATCCTACCAGTCCCAGAATTATTTACAATTCATAATATATGAAATACATAGGATAAGGCATAATAAAAGCAAAGAAAATATCCCATGGTTGAGTCAGTTATACATTTGATATAGTACTGAAATGGCACCTCTAAATAAAAGGCCCTGTGCTGTTTTAAACCTAAAGGATCTGCGTTTCCTACTTGAAGCCCAAAACATTAGACCTTACAGTGACTAAAAAGATGCACACTGTTGTGCAGGATAGGCACCATTTTCCTCTTCCTACACTTGTTTCATGTAGGCATTGCAAACCAAAGATAATCCTAGATTAACTTAATTGCACATTAATGTAAAGGTTAAATGAAAACAAATAGCTTTTTCCAAAAACACCAAAGCATTTAGCAAAAAGTGGCGATCAACATCCGCTTCTGGATGCACACGGCTGTTTACACGGTTGAGGTAAGCAACCGACTGAATATTGACCATGTTCTCAGGTTTGAACACTAAAGCTTGTGTTAGATGAGCGGCAAAACAAACCTCTTTAGATTAATCTCCAACTTTAGGAAGTTAAAAATAATACATTATGAAACATTTCAACAGAAATGCAATAAGCACTGAAATAAGACATCAATAAATACTTTGTATTCTCAAACAGAAGAAAAGTGATCAGAAAGTAGGCCTTCACAACAGGATAATTCTACACTTTTTAGACTGGCACGCATACATGCTGAGGAGAACCCCGGGGCAGGGAAGACCTGGGTCGCTGGCGAACAACCTACACACCAATAGGTTTACACCCACCTGGCGCGAACTGTAACATGGCTCATATAGTGAGGACTGCTACAATACCTTTTAAAGTCTAAAGTATGTGTGTTGAATTTCATGGGGTTGCAATATCTACACCATTTCTATTGGGGACAATGGACAAGAAAGGCTACAAGTCCATTAAACATGAACAAGACATGAGTGAGAAATGGCACGTGTAGCAATAACAAAGTCTTACCCAATTCAGACATCAATGATTATCTACACTGCACATCAGATCTTTAAAAGGAAAATAATATGAAAAACCTGAGTGCTGGCAAGACACCTGTCCTTGGCTAATGCATTCCTCACTGTTGGGAGTCGCACCGATTCAAAATGCAATTACAGATTCATTGAGAAATATCCTTAAACGCTACATAGGATATTTTTTAAGTGTCAAGGTAACATTCATAGAAACCGATCTATCAAAGTATACACAAAAATATGAAATAAAAGAATGGGAATAAATTATTAAATACATCAATCTAGTGTACAAATGCACCAACCATGAACCCAAATATTATTGTCATTAGTTAAAGTACTTACTTGTTTATATGATTTCAGTAAATACCTATGATATCTTCATCTGGACAGAACTAAAATATAGGACAGCTCCCTGACATAGGCAAGGCTGTCCTTATTGAAACCACATCAGAATAAGTAAATTGACCACTTGTCTCTAACCTATGGCAATACTGAGAATAGGATTCAAGGGCAAATATACAGCCCACATATGATAAGTACAGCAGAGAAATTAACAGACAGAGGCACTGAACCCAGTAATAGATAGCCAGCGGAAATATCAGAACATCTCATAAAAAGGTGATTCATAAATGTGTGAATAAAACTCATGGAGGACCTTGGCTGAAGCAGATTTCTGTTAGATCGATTTGCTTATGTTTAGTAACTGAGTGACCTCTACTTGGTGATGAGAACATTTATACTGTCAGTAAGTAGGGATGTCCAATAGATTTTTCTCTGCTAGCAGATTCAATAACTTTGTGCACTCCGTCAAAAAAACATTCAATCCTATAAAGGTTTGATAGATACCGTCTCTGACATTTACATCGTCAACATCCCTGCTTGAGGTAAGAACGAAAATTCAAACGGACCAGAAGTGTATGATCAAAACATAATCCCCAAAATAAAAAGGTTTCAGAGGCAGCGTTGAAGAGCTCATCTGTAAGGCTGTTGCCATCTATACCATAGCTTTGACGAACAGCTGTCGCATTACAATTACTGATTAGGAGCTCAGGGGGCGGGGAGAAAAACAACACCCTGAAAAATAAAAATTGATGGTGACTCAGAGGAAAGAGCCCATGTCCAGGTCCATGAAGCTGCTCGTGTCCACGTCGAAGGAGGACTCGTACGCCTGGGCACCACTTTGGTGCATCTTCTGGTGGTGGCGCAAGTTTGACTTGCTGGAGAAGCGCTTGTCACACAGCAGGCAGGAGAAGGGCTTCTCTTTGGTGTGGATCCTCCGGTGACAAATGAGCTGGGTGGACACGCGGAAGGCCTTGCCGCATTCCAGGCACTGGTAGCGCTTGGGCTCTGTGTGGATACGCCGGTGGTTTTTCAGCGCCATCAGGTTGGTGAACTCCTTCTGGCACACGGAGCAGAAGAAGGAGCCCGTCTTGTGGCTGTTCTTGTGGTTGAGGAGGGAGCCGGCGTGTCGATAGGTGCGGCCGCAGTGCTCGCATACGTGGCTCTTCTCGTCTGTACACCGCACCTCGCCGTTCTCCTGCTGGAGCTGCGGGCCGGGCATGACGCCGTGCATGTGGGCGAAGGCCGGAAGCAGCTTGGGCATGCCTTGGAGCCCCACTGTTTGGTCCAGTTCGGAGCTCCAGCCTAAGTCCTCCTCCATTGGCATGTTCTGTTGCGGATAATGGTCCAGCGTCCGGTGGTGAAGGTCCTGGTGTTGCTGGTAGCTGGCCGGGTTGGGAAAGCTCTGGTGGCACGGGCTGCAAATCAGGGTGCGATCCTTGGAGTGAACCTCCATGTGGTTTTGCAGATGGGCGATGAGACAGAAAGTCTTGCCACAGTCTGGGCAGCAGTGGCGCTTCATCTCAGAGTGGAGCTGCAGAGCAAAGGGGTCCGGGAATGTCTGGAGGCACAAGGTACAGTGGTGTAGGTTTTCGGAGTGCGTCTTTTTGTGGTTGAGCAGGGAGCCAGCGTGGCGGTATGAACGTCCACACAGATCGCACCTGAAGCAGAGATATTAACAGAATTACCTATTTATTCTGTACATTTATTTCAAATTCGGCATGAGGTGGCTTTGGTAATTAACTGCAATAAAGGCCCATCAAACGAGAATACAACCGAAGGCTTTACTTCTGCTAATGAAACATAAGTACAAGGAATTAATTACAAAGACTCACCCTTACGATACTCACAAAAAATGTCAATTAAACTCGAAAAACACCAATGAAAAAAGAATTCTAGTAACATCCATAGAGAACAAACATGTACAAACATTACAAGATTGTGAGACAGTGACTCACGTGAAGCACTTGTCCACAGACTCTCGGTTATCGGCAGCTATAGAAGAGTCATCCTGACTCCTCTGGCAACGGTGTCTCTTTAACCCCGACTTGCCCTGGAAGCTCTTGCCGCATTCTGGGCAGCTGAAGTGGCTAGCCACCCTCGTGTGGACCTTCTGGTGATTATGGAGGATACTTGCCAGCCGGAATGCCTTCCCACAGGTCAGGCAGATGTGCTTCTTCTTCTGGGTGTGGATTCGTGTGTGGTTGCGTAGCGCCATGGGGTTGGAGAAGGGCTTGGAGCAAAATGTGCAGCTGAAGTGGCCGGACTTGTGGGTGTTTTTATGATTCAGCAGACTGCCTGCGTGTCGGTAGCTGCGACTGCAGATGCTGCAGGTGAATGGCCGCTCTTCTTTTTTTAGGGACGTGCTCATTTGTCCATCGTCACCCTCTGTTGAGTTTTCCAGCGACCCGCAGGTGTGGCCTGTGAGCTGCTCTGCGGACGTAAACGGCAGTCTGCACTGCTTACATTTTATGTTCTTTGCTCGCCTGCGACCTCGTCCCCTGACCCCTCCAGGTACATCCTTTCGGAGGTGTGCGCAAACGTGGATTGACAACTGCTTCTTTCCCCTAAAGGCCTTACCGCAGTCTTGACAACTATGCTTTTTAACTGAGAAATGGATGCGTAGGTGGTTCTTCATAGCCAGTTGGTTGGAGTATGTGTTGTTACAAACAGAGCAGTAGTATTCGCCTGTCTTGTGGGAGTTCTTGTGGTTGACTAGACTTCCTGCGTGCCGATAAGTCCGACCACATTGGTCACAGGAGTAGGGACGTGGGTCACCCCCTTCCTCTGATTTGACCCCAATCACAGATGTTGTCTGAGAACTTTCCTCAACACCATTTTTTTTCCTGTTGAGAACTGTCCGCCGCTTTTTTCTTGTGGTTGCGGAGGGTTGATGGACAGGTGCATTTAATGAGGTCATTCCTCCCTCTGACACAGTTCCATTCATCTGCATGAGGGCTTGAATCTGGTTGTTGAGCTCTTGTATTTTGGCCTGGTTTTCTTTGTGAATTCTTAAGTGGTTCAATAGCTGCTTCTGTATCTTGAATGCCTTTCCACATTCATTGCAGGTATGTCTAGAGAAGGAGGCAAAAGAGGATTAACTTGTGTTTACAAAACACAGAAAGATGAGCAAGATTTGACCTGACAACACAAAATCCATCTCCTGTAATATAGACAATATTAATTACATAGGGGCAATTCAGTGGGAACCTGAGCATCCCAAAATAAAGATTGTAATTTCTTTAAGACGAGGTATGCAGGCCATTTTTTGTGAAACTCAATGCTGTTGTATGAATGTAAACTACTCAAGTGTAGGAATGGGCTTTTCAATCCTTTTCCTGGACAACATTGATCCCTCCCTCACCCACCCTAATCTAGGACACCTGATTCAAATAATTTGCTGGATGAAAAGCGAAATCAGATTAGTTACAACTGGGATTGGAGAGAACCTAATGGACTGTAGCTCTCAAGGCAAAAAGGGTTTGGCAGCACAGGAGTTGGTGGATACATCAAGGCTTTTCAGACCATCAAATTTCATGGCTTTTAGAAGCCACTCACAATGCTTGTTTTACCCTCAGCTGTTAGGAAAGTAATACATATCCAATTGAAGTGTACCGTGTCTTAGCTTCAGAAGCGTTTGCATTCACCACATGGTGGGTGCTTGTTAAGTCAGGGTTTTAGACTTTTAGTGAAGCAACTGTTTATCTTGAAAATGAGACATTCTAGCAAAATCTCTGTGAAATGCATTTCCCATACATTAACGTAATACTTCTTGATGGAAAGATACCCCCCACAAATCTTAGCCCTGTTAAAAAATACAGACTTCATATAGTGTTATACCTGTGTAGTCTAACTTGAATGTTTTGTTCAATCTTTCAGAAATGGTTATGGTTTATTGTTTTTATACATGAGACAACATGTCGCCTTTTAGAGTTTGGTGCCTGGCTACCTGCAAACATGCAATCCTGAAATACAGTATTACACTGAAGTGCCAGAAAAACTGCAACAGATGAGCCCATACAAAATATATTGCAACGCCACCTGTGCATATCATTGGCTGTGTCTGCCAGCACATATAGAAATCTATAGAATACTTAGAAGCATCTGGGAGCGGTTTCCGCCGTGCGAATGGCAAGTAATCACGATTTAAGCGATTTTCAATTCGGTTTAATAGTTAGAGCATGTGAGATGGGTCATCGCATTTCAGTGGTAGAGAATTTCGAATTTTCATGTACTACCATTTCAAGGGTGTACTGTGAATACTGGCAAAACATCTAACACACGACAGCAGCGTGGCCATAAAAAGACTGTGGGAGAACATGACCAGCGTCAGCTGGCAAGAATCGATTCACACGATGGGCGTGCAACACAGCCTTCAAATAACGTCTGCATTCAATGCTGGGCCCTCAACAAACATCAGTGTGAAGACTGCAACGTTCCCTCCGGGATATAGGCTATAGGAGCCGACGCCCAACTCAAGTATCCTTGATGAATACACGAGACACAGCTATGCGCCTCGCCTGGGCACAGGAACACCGCCACTGGACGCTGGGTGACTGGAAACGAGTAGCCCAACCAAGTAACTGATTGGTGAAGCCGTTTTTCTGGCACTTCAGTGTGTATAAGGGCCTTCGGCTAAAATGCTTTAAACATTCTAAATGATGACAAATGTTTTACAAGATGTGTCTACATAAGACTAATAGAAACAACTGATGTATTTGCTCTGTAAATTATGAATGTACCAATAGGTAAGAATGAAAATAATATTTGCGAATTGATAGTTTGTGTTTAAAACAAACCAGTTACTTCGATATGGCTACGTTCAAACCAAATTTTGTTAAGTTATTGTATGTAACTAAACATAAAAAATGTATGCAACATGCCAATATTTTTTAAATGTGCTTTTATTGGGTCCCATTGTTGTAATTTGGCATTTAACACAGGAGCCATCCATAGAAAATGTCAGTATGAACTGCAAATCTCTTTTGGGTTTAGGTCAGGGTCCAATCCCCATTTGTTAGCATTTAGGAAAAGTATTTTGTAACAACGTAATAACCTAAACCCTGGTTTGGAATTATAATTTATGTATCCCACATGTTTTGTACATTATTGCTTATTTGATACTAAATACCTACTTAAAAGCATGGATATGTGTTATCAGCAGAAAACAAATACTCTCTGTATTAGGAATTTAGTTTAGCAATTACCTCTTAACATCAAAGTGGGTCCTCTGATGATTCTTAAGGGCCAGTAGATTGTAGAAGCGCTTCTGGCAAACTGCACAGCGGAACACTCCGGTTTTGTGAGACTTTTTATGGTTGAGAAGGGACCCAGCATGTCTGTATGCTCTTCCACACTGATCACACTTGTACTGGCGATCTCCATAGTCTAAATTCTCTTTCATGTGTCCTAAGACTTTAGTGTTGACTGAGTCACCAATATTGTTTTCAGATTCACTTTTCCTATTGGTTGTACATTGATGGGTCTCAAGATGATGGTAACTAGTGCAAAATATACCACAGTTTCCACAGATGATACTATCGACCTCCTCTTTGGGCTTAGTTTCATCACAATTGTCCACATGTACGTGTTTAACATCTGCCTGTGTTTCGTTGTGCAGAAGCTGATGGGCAAGCAAGTCCTGCTTCTTGGCAAAACTCTCTCCACAAGTACTGCAGATCATCAGACCTGCATCCATCTGCTGACTCTCCCTAGGGTCCTCCTCTTTCTCCGCCTCAAGTGAGGACATGGAGGAGGGACCAGAGCTTGTGGGAGTACCGTGGGATTGAGTATGACCACGAAGGTGGCTCCTAAGAGCCCTCATGCTTGTGTAGCGGTTCCCGCACACCGAGCACTGATAGAGCTCCCCATCATCCTCATCCTCTTCAACATCATCCTCTTCTTTGCTGTCACCGCCATTAAACTGCTCCCCATTTACATCTCTATTAAAGTTGTGTTCGCCAAAGTACTTTTGTTCAGGGACGCCATTCGGCCTCTGGAAGGCTATGTGATCCCCTGGATTTCCTATGGTGCATTGGCCATTTGTCTCCTGAAAGGTTAGGTTACAGTTGTAGTCATTTGACATAGTCTCTTGCTGCTGTTGTAGGAAGGGGCATACGTGTGACTTGATCCCGGCGATGTCCACAAATGTCTCACCGCAGTCTGCGCACATGTGCCTCTCCATGAGGTGTTCGTCATGAGGTAGGTGTGCAGTTCTGCCCTGGGGAAAGGCGGAGTCAAACTGATCGTGGAATAGTCCTCCCTTGTCGCGCACATCCGTGTTCTCCTGGGTGACGGACATCACACCGCTCACGTTACCATCCTGAGAGGAAAAACAGGACTGCTGATTCTCCAGCGTCAGAGGCTCAGTAGAGAGCCAGTCTCCTTCGGAGTTGAGGTTGAAGGAAGACGGATGGGCCTTGTGGATGCGGACGTGGCTGCGGAGGGCCGCCATGTGTGGGTAAGTCTTACGGCAAATGGAACACTGGTAAATGCCAGTCTGATGAGACCGCTTGTGGTTAATGAGACTCCCTGCGTGCCGGTAGCTTTTGCCACAGATCTGGCACTTGAAGCGGCGCTCACCGTTTTCTGTAAATCTGGATTGCTCTGCCTTACTTAGATCGTCAGCAGAAATCTCTGAATCCAAGATCGAGGGCTCTCCCTGAGCGTTCAAGAGGGACTCCCTACTAGAGTGGTCAGAGTATATTTGAACATTGTTGATCTGCTCCCCCTGATGATCTATCGAAGGGGTACTGTTAAGTGGTGGTGTGTAGAAGTTAGAGTCAGGAGAATGAGAGAGATTATGATCATATGAGACATGATGATCCTCAGGTAAATCTTGATTGTGCCCAAAGGAAATAGAAGAAGAATTGTGCATTTGGATGTGTTCTTGGAACTCCTCATCATTAGGAAACATTACTTGACAAAGGTGGCAGAAGTGCACTGGAGCTTCCCTGTTTGGGGGTGAAAACTGCTCTGGTGTTGCTGCAGCATAAGGGACTTCCGCGGAACGTTCCGGCCCACTTTTGGACTTGTTGTGGGTCCTCTGGTGGCTATGAAGGGCGGCAAGATTATTAAGCTGTTTAAAACATATAGGGCACTCAAACGTCCCTAACTGGTGAGACTTTTTATGATTTATCAAGCTTCCATGATGCCTGTACGACTTTTCACACTGATCACATTTGAAAGGCCGATCCCCTACTTCTTCAAACCCTGGGTTTTCACTGTCATTTACTGATATGGGGATGGCCTCATGGTGGACGTCACTCTCAGATCTACTATCAAACACAGAGACTTGCTGCTGAGCAGGCAACAACGACTGCTCATCGAGGTCATCGTTATCCTGAATTTCATCTCTATTCTCAATCAGCGAGTAGTCTGCAGCTGCCCTTCTACCTGCTCTTCCCTTGGATTGCCTGAAGAGATGTACTTTCTCATGGGTAGCCAGCTGAGTAGCTAACCTAAAGGCCTTACCACAGTCTGTGCAGGAGTACTTCTTCTGTGAGGTGTGGATGCGCAGGTGGCTTTTCAGGGCCAGTGGATTTGAGAGCTTCCTCGCACATATTGGACACTGAAAAGAACCCAACTCATGTGTCTTCTTGTGGTTAACCAAGCTTCCTGCATGTCTGTAGCCCCGCCCACATTCATTGCATTTGAACTTTCGATCTTCTTCTTGCTGGAAGTGACTGTCAATGTGTTCCAGAAGGCTTGGCATGTTGGAACACACTATGCCACAGTGTTTGCAAGGGAAGCCTTTGGTCCTGCCAGGCTCTTGCATAGCCATTACAGGGTAGTACTGCAAATATTTGAGCTTGACAATTGAGAGGTAAATACATCAGATTTCCAGCTCCTTTTTATCATAAGAGCCAAATATGATGATGATAACGATAGGATCTCATTACGTAATACTTATCCATTAATTAATGTTTACTCTCTGGGGTAGAAAGGATGCAGGTACATCATGAGGGCTGTGGGGGGAAAAAAGAGAACAGATTTGAATCAATCAGTCAAATAATATACATTATTTTGCAAATTATTCTATGGCCTACTAAATGTAGGTGACTGATGCCACACTTTGCAAAATATACAGTACGTTTGTTATTGATGAATACATTTTGGAGATTGAAAAGTCCATGTTCTCTTGACCAAATTACAAGTATGCAGAAAAGACAATGGACTTTGGCTACATGCCAAAATGTGTTCTCTACTAAGACAGGTGAGAATTAAAGGGGTTCAGCATTTGGTTGAATTCTCTCCATGCTTTGGGCTGCATTGGATCCCAGGGCATGTAAAGAATTCAACCAATTGCTGAGCCCCTTCAAAAAATCAAATCAGCAAATAATTCCTTTATAATTATTACAATAAGCCATACTCAAATATACATTGAATGTGTTTTGAAGATAGCAGATTATTTAAAAACGCAATTAATAATATTAACTATGTTTAACGTTTTATTTAATGTTTTGGGGTGGTTTTTAGTGCAAACAGGTGGTTGTTAAAAAAGAAAATTTTCAAAAACCACACATCTGTGTCCTTAGAATGATAGCTGATTTCTGCAGATGCATCATGACTGTATACCATAATTAGTTTCAGACATGTTAACAAATGCTTCACTCATCTGTGTTATTCAACACTGGTATAAGAATTAGAGTTTAAACATGAATTTGGTTTCAAATGGAAACATAATTGAAACAAAGCAAAAAAAAGTCACATGATGAGAAACATGAATGTAAACTAGACAGATGAAGGTATGTTTTTGGTTGAAAACAAACCCTAGAATTAGTTACACATTTTGGAAGGACCACAGGTTATATTGAAATATGGCAACAAAAAAACGGCTCAAAATCTATTTGCAATCATGTAAGACAACATGACATACATGTCTTAAATTCATTAAGTAGCACCCAACATGTACCAGTTTCTAGAGTACAGTATTTCCATCCAGCTTTACAAATAACATACTTCCCCTTCGCTAGTTACAGCCAACCCATTACTGTACCTCTTTAAGCATAATGTGTTCCATATAGGAAGGTATTCAATCAGTTCTAATAGGAAGGAGGCTGTAAACATTACTTAACTTTGCCAAAAACGTATTAACTCTAAATGGTTGATGGCACCACCCCCTCTGAATCAAAAGCAAACATGGATGTCAATATTTGTGCATGCACGATTTGTCCTACCTCTATTAGGGGTAGTAGGGCGACCAGTTGGAACAGGTATGCGATGTCTGAACTGCTGTTCAACAGCATTCAGAATAAAACAAACCGTACTTATCGTGGTCATCCCTTATTTGCTTGACTGACATTATGCATTAACATTTTAGATGTCATATTTTCCCAACAAATCCAAATTAAAAACAATTTCTGGACAAAAAATATGTTGAAGAATCTCCTTCCATGTTTTTAAAATGACCCACCAACAACAGTGGGTCAAGCATTACTCATTAACCTGCCCATATTAACAGGTTGTGGGCAGTATTTATGATAGATTTATTTCAAATACATATTTCAAATACAAAAAAATATTTTGTCATTTGTATTTGATGAAATTGCTTCAAGTTTTGTATAGAAATACTTTAGTGTTTTGTAGTTTAAAAATACCTCTGGTTGGTACCTACTCAGTAATTTGCCCAGACCTGTTGAGATCAGAACAGAAAATGTATCCATACCCCGAAGAAGGCCACAGTGAGAAAGGTCTAGGTTTTTTGCCTAAATTGGCATTAACTGCTACAATTTGTAACAGTTTGTTAAGTTTTGGTGTTAATTTGAGTAGCCGTTTACCAATTTATGTAAGCAGCCCCTCACAGCTTGCTACTTCCAGGCTATGCTACGTTTTCGTCCGTTGTGCACCAAGATAGGGTACGAGATTGTTCCCTAATTGAAGTAGCCGTTTAGTAGGATCATGATTTTGCAGACCATTCCTGACATTTATTACTACATTTATGATTAACAATCAAATGACAAATTACTTAGAAACTAGCTGCTACAAATAAAGGTTCCATCAGTTGTCATCTTATGAATGACTTCTAAGTCATTGAGTCAGTGTTGCTAATGCAATGTAGACCCTTCATTCCCAAACCTCAAGTAACCAAATTAGGATACAATTATGAGTAATTAGCAAACTGCTAGTTAAACATGAAACTGTCGGTTACTTTTAAACAAACCATCTGAATGATCACACGGGATATGTGAATATTTGATCTGTGAACTGGTTGCATGTGTCAGACGTATCGCATGACTCGTTAGGCAGAGAAAAGCTGTTGCTATAAAACATTGTCTCTGAGTCAGTGTACAGATAAGGGTATAGATCAAATACGCCGATAGATGGGAAGGTTTGCGATGTGATTTCATGCTCCCTTGTAAAAGTATTAAAAAAATTCTAGTTAATTTGTATACACTTAAAAGTATTTAGTATATTATTTTTAAAATGTTAATGCCTATTTTCCCCATCTCTAGTTGTGGGAAACAGACAGGTGTACGCAATAAGTGAGAGAACGTGAAATCCCTGTTTGTTTTGTAGGGAGTGGTATCTTACTGGATCTAATTAGACGCCAAATGTTATTTGGCACTGCTTATTCATGCAAAATACTACCTTTCTATTCGAACCGTCTACGAATGAAGAACACAGTATAACCTGGGACACCGGCAAGGGGTAAAGAAAAGGGGCGTGGCATAACTTGCAAGGTGGCTAAACATAACACAACTAGCTGCCGGTTTACTTTTTCGTCTATAAACACGAGACACCTCCTACAGTACTATCAATTATACATAATTTACCTTTTTTTGCCTAAAGACATAAAATGTCATACTTTGTTTAGATTACCGTGAAACAAATAATACAATTCCTACTTATTCATATGCAATTAAATGAACACAAGTTTTTTTAATCATAGGAGAATGTGTTTTTTTATTTGGTGGTTAGATGTTTCGGAAATTATTGTATGACGAAAACTGTAGCACAATTTAAGTTGGTGATTACAGTGCTGGCTAAACGCGTAGCACCTACTAATGCTAGCTGGCGCGACAGCTAGCCGCCTACTAATAGCTCGCTGGCTAAATAGCTATGTCAATAATGTGGGTAAACAAAACCTCGATCAAAACTATGCACAGTACAAATTGCTGAATCCCAGCAGTGACATTTCATATGCATGTACATATGTACTGCTATTGAAAAGTTCTGCATTGGTTTGCGAGAAATCCAATCTAAATACAACAGCCGCTACATGCCTAGCAAGTAGCCTACAGACAGTGTTATAGCATCATGCTTAACGTTAGCTAAACAAACATTGCAGCAAAATGCTTTCTTACCATCTATTTGATTCGTACATAAGCCAAACAGATTGTGTAGCTTCTGATGTATTGTATTTCAATCCAGGATTGCTCGTTTCCTCACCACACAACTATAATTTATATTCTTAAACCACAAGTCTTCTTCAATTGTCTGCTTTTTCTTCCATCCCATTCCACATACTTCCTGCTCTTGTTGCTAGGAAACAGGAAATGTGTATCACTAAAATAAGTCCGATTTCGTCGTTCTGTCATGCACACATAACTTTGCGTTGTCTAAAGAACCATTAGATGTATTTGTAGATTTGGCATATAATATTTTTAGATGGATTAATAAGCACAATAAATTTGAAAACACATAATACCAAGTACTGATACATTTGTCATCTCCAATAAGCCTTTTTTATTCCATATGTCCAATCCGCGCAACGTCAACCATTCATGCAAATGATTAAAAAAAACATTTGACAAAGCAGTCAAGATGTTAGTATTTCATTCTTTACCATCTCAACAGTACACCTACCGCGTATACAGTTCTTAGTGCAGCTTTTTGCGTGGTTCTCCCATATATTTTTACTAACTGTAAAAGGTACTACAGTTGGTATCATATGATCAATTAAATCCATCACGTCGCGACCCACGCAAATGCTGCACTCTTACACGCTCGAGAATAGGGCTTTCGTCATGGTCCTAAAGCCGTCCTTCTCTACCAACACCAATCGTAGAGCTTAACTGTAGACGCAGTTATTTGGGCTTCATATCTAGACGTTTTAACTCGCCCTGGATGCTTGAACAGAGATAAAAAGGTAAGCTATCGTTTATATATTATAATACAAACTTGTTTAAAATACAGATGCGGAGCCCTCCCATGGCCATGATGACCCCAGTGCGCAAATAAGCTTGTTCAGCCGGTCCTAAAGCCAGCCATTTTGAGTTTTGCACAACGTTAAAATCTCTTCAATGTCCTATTGTTTCTGGCAATATCATGTCTGTTGATTTATGCGAATCCGTAGTGATTCATCATGTAAAACCCACGTTATTTAAAAAAAAAAAATTGAGTTATATTAAATTCGTGTTTTCCATGCAAACTTTGATAATCGTTTAGCTTAATTGTCCCTGAGGTCCTAATGCCAGCCATTTTGATATTTACCCCCCCCCCGTCATGTTCTCCCAAACTGTGTGAATTATATATTTTCAAATATCGATCTGCACATTATTTTAAAGGAGATAAAAAATAATGAATGCCTTAAGATTATTTTCTGATACGTGATTTGAAATGACATGACTAAATACTACTTTTTAAATATTCTATCTATCTTAGTATCTAACGGATATAACTAAAAGGATGACTTCATCCCAGCCGGGCTGCCCGCCACCTACCGAGCAAGACACTCCCATTTCTGAACTGAGTGAGGAGAGAAAAGAGATGGAGGAGGTAGAGGAGCCCCCTGTCAAAAAGAGAGGCAAAGGCAGACCCCCAAAGAAATCCAAGCATTCTTTCAAATGCTCAGTCTGCCAGGAGGCGTTCAGTAGTCCTACAGCTCTCCGGAGCCACAAGCTGTCTGCCCACGGTAAGGAGCGTTCAGACCTCAGGCAGCACACGTGCTCTCAGTGCAGCAAAACGTTCCCCAGCAGGGCCCAGTTGTCCAAGCACCAGCGATCTCACTCTGCCCAGAGGCCTTTTCAGTGCGATCAGTGTCACAAGGCTTACAAGACTCCGACGGAGTTGCGCAACCACAGCCGCTCCCACACGGGGGAGAAGCCGTTCGTCTGCACGGAGTGCGGTAAGGCCTTCATGCAGGCCATATGCCTCCGCATTCACATGACGCAGCACAGCGGCGAGCGGCCATATTCCTGCCCCAATTGCGCCAAGAACTACCCCACTCTGTCCAAGCTGAAGGTGCACCTGCGCTCTCACACAGGGGAGAAGCCCTACCTCTGTGCCGAGTGCGGAAAGAGCTTCGCCGACCCCTCTGTGTACCGGAAGCACAGACGCAACCACCAGGGCCATCGGCCCTACTCCTGCGACCAGTGCGGTAAGACGTACACCGAGCTGAAAGACCTGAAGAACCACGAGCGGTCCCACACGGGAGAGAAGCCCTACCTGTGCTCAGACTGCGGCAAGGCCTTCTCGCGGTCTTCCTCCTTGGCCTGCCACCTCCGCATTCACTCGCAGAGCAAGCCCTACCAGTGCGATCAGTGCGGCAAAGGCTTCACTCAGCTCAGCTCGTATCAGTCTCACCTGCGCACCCACTCCGGCGAGAAGCCCTTCCTGTGCCCCCAGTGCGGTAAGATGTTCTCCGATCCGTCGAGCTTCCGCCGGCACCAGAGGGCCCACGTGGGATTCAAGCCCTACCCGTGTGACAAGTGCCCCAAGAGGTTCAGGCAGCCCGCCGACCTGGCTGTGCATCAGCGGGTGCACTCTGGCCAGCGGCCCTACAAATGCCAGAGCTGTGACAAGGCCTTCGTGGCGTCCTGGGACCTTCGGCGCCACATGCTGGTACACACGGGTCTGCGGCCCTTCTCCTGCACCGAGTGCGGCAAGTCGTTCGCCGAGCGCTCCAGCCTCAACAAGCACCGCCGGGTGCACTCTGGGGAGCGCCCGTTCAAATGTGACCTGTGCTTCAAGTCGTTCGTGGTCTCTTCCAGCCTCCGGAAGCACGAGCGTACCCACCTGGCCGACAGGCCCATGTCCCACCCGCAGCAGGCGGTGCCCGAGACGGTGGCGGCCGTCTTCCCCGCTCACACCTCCCTCCCGCAGTTCTCCTGCTCGCACTGTGACGTCACCTTCGGAACGTGGGAGGAGGTCCAGGCCCACGAGCGGCTTCACGACGCCTCCCCCGCCTCCAGCACTGTGGCGCCCCTGCCTGCTGGCCCGCATGCCTGCGTCATCTGCCAGGAGGAGTTTGTGCTGCTGTCGGACCTGCAAGCGCACGAGAAGCTGCACCCAGAGCTGCGGCCCCACATCTGCGACAGCTGCTGCAAAGGTTTCGTCAACAAAGCCGGGCTACGGAAACACCAGCGGATCCACTCGACCAACCGCAACCACATCTGCCCCCACTGCAGCAAAGCCTTCCTTTTTGCCGGCTACCTCCGCAAGCACCTGCGCACGCACCGTGACCCTCTGCCCACCTCACCGCTCACTGACTCGCACGTCGCACACGAGGAACTCCTTTCCTCGCCTCATCCACCTCCAGCCATCGAAGTTTCCTCGTCTGCTCTAGAAACTGGTTCAATTTGTCTAACTATCCCGGTGACTATCCCGGTAACTGTTCCTGTGACTTTTCAGGCCACGCCTATGTTTATTGACAAGGAAGATGTACTCTGAAAATGCTTTTTTTGGGTGGAAGGACTTATTACTCAACTACCCGAGGGGCCTTGAACATCTTGTGCTTCGAATACATTTTATTGGAAGCCCTAGCAGTAATAAAGAACAACATTTTTGTTACATATAAAAAAGCAAACAAAATGAGAGCAAGAAATCAGGTACAGACATCACAAAACAGAATGAAAAACCAAAATCATGTTTAATACTGTTTCAAACCTGGCATCAGTCATCAAGTTTCAAATGTCATTTTCATGATTTGTTTATAATAACTTGTGTTAAATACTAGTCATGCTTTTACAGTTAAGTCATTTCTGTCCAAGCATAGGCTATAACATGAAATCATAAGTTATATTGTCATATTTATTGCAATGGAATACAACAGTAAACAATTTACTTAAAAGTTTTTCGTGTAATTACTCTCTTGAAGTGTGTAACCCATAGTATATCTGTATGTGGAATAGTAGCTTAGCAACATATGATAGAAGCACTGGTTAGGTCGTGTCATTAGAGTTACACATGTGCAGATATGTGGATACAATTTGGTTATGGTATGATTGGAAAAGTTGGTAACCAACAAACGCACTATACCATTTGTACTGCAGAAGTTTGGGTCCACAATGCTCTTTATATTTAAATGAGACAATATATTTAGCGTTTACCGTGAAGGCAGTTGGCCATGAACTTCAGAGCAACAGATCAAATGTAGTCCTTAAAAGGCTACTGATTTTCTTTTTAAAAAAGGGAGAAAGGGCATAGAGTAAGAAAGAGAAACGTCAACAGATAAAAATGTGAGACATGGTAACACTGATGTTGATGACAGTGCCTTTTACATGCTATAAAAGGCTTTCAGCAGACATAACCATGAAGTGACACCCAAGCTTTAACGGTAAGTTAGTCACTCCTATTATTACTAATTCACACCGGCTTCATTTTAAAAACACCAGATAAAAGTTGTAGTTGTAAGTATTTAATATTTACTGTAATATTACTCATTTTCTTATATAATCATAGTAACATAGTAATTATTGTTAACATGAGAAATTTATTTTTTCCTCACATTTGCTAAGCAATGCATACATATGGACATATGAACATCTTGACATATTTCATGGTGCTTTCTTATTTATTAGACCAACACGAGAATTTTCCTTTCAAAGCCAAGGAGACAAAATGGCCGCCATCGTAACCGGGCTCATCCCAATCCTCCGTACAGCGGTGGATACCACCACCACCTACAAGTGCCGCTCGGTGTGGTTTGGCTTCCTCTGCATTCGCTTGGTGGTCCTTTTTGTGAGCGAGATCCCTTGGTACAAGCTGGACTCAGACTTCAGCTGCAACACCACCCAGGAAATCTGCACACGAGCCTGCTTCAACCAACACTTCAACAAGCCTGTGGTGATGGCCTGGAACTTTCTCTTTGTCCTCCTCATCCTGTCAGTCCTCCTCATGGAGCTATTCGCCTCCCACCTCCGTTCCGCTTACCAGAAGAGGAGCTCCCGGAAGGTGAAGACCACCGTGGAGTTGGAGGACGCGGGGAAGGATATGAGTGCGGCTGAATCTGAACAGCCGGTAAAAATGGTGATAGACCTGCACAAAGACAGGGGCACTGTGGGATTCTACCTGCTGAGCACCATGTTGCGTATCATGGTGGAAGTATGGTTCATCTGGGTGCTTCTGTTCTGGAACCTACCTAGGATAAACGAAGGACTATTCGAGTGTAAGAGCGCTATCTGTCCAGATGTACATGTTTGCTTTGTAAGGGCGGCGGCGGAAAAACGCATGTCAATTTACGCTTTAGCCTCTATCTCAGGCATGGTTGTTTTCACATCAGTCTTCTTCTGTTTGTACTCTGTTTACCACTACCTCTGTAATTGTTGAGCCTGCTTGGACACGTGTGTATTGGTTGGTACAACATTGCGATTGCAACCCCAGGGTTTGAGGATCCCATGGGGGGCTAGTATGAAAATATGCTCATCACCGTACGATACTCTGGTGCTTAATAAATAAAAGCGATTATAATTGTAACCGTATACAATGTTTGCATTGCACTGGTTTTCTTCTTTTTCATGTATTTGGTATTTTTATCAGGATCTCTGCTGGCCCTTGACAAGGAAGCATCTACTCTCTATCAGCATTCAAAACTGTGTAATTTCATTGCCAGCTTAAAAGGCTAGGAGTGCCAAATAATATGGCGAGGAATCCAAAATGCTCAATGTCTGTGGCAATTTTACTGTGCAAACTACGGTTATGGGTGTTGAAACCTGTATACGATGGTGTGTCTGAGTCAGGCATTTCAAGTGTTTTCTGGCCAAAGTGAAAAGACTTGCTAAGCTAGTGTGGGGGTGTTGGTTGTACACACATTTCGCTTGCTGTGTGCCCTGACAGTTCTGGTATGACATTCTAATAGTGTGCATGAACATGAAGAACAGGAGCAAGCTTTATTGTTAGCTTTGAAAAGCTGTTTGTACAAATGGAATCAACAGGTACTATACCCACATTCCTTGATAAAGACATGTTAATTATAAATATTAAAAAGGTCAACAATAGTTATTTTATTGTTGTTCAGTACATAAAGATATCTGGTGTATGCCTTCCCCACACGTCAGTGGAAATGTAATATCTTCCAGGTATATTAGGCATGACGTTTTTTGAATGTATTTAGGGAATGGCTGTTGCTGTTCTTCATGGTGTAGAACAGTGCGGATCCCTTGTCAGTTAAAGTCTGTAGGGAAGAAAAAATATGAAGGAGGGTGATTTGCATGGCAAAGCACTAGAATGAGGAGCATCAAGGGCCAAATTTGGAACAGAGTTTGAGATTGAAAAGGGAGAACAGCATTATTGGTTAATCTGAATTGCATATTAGCCACTAACAAAAATAAATGCAATCTACAAATCAGCATTCTATACGTACTATGCTAGTGAATATCATGCTTTACCTGCTGTGAGTCAGAGTGTATGGGTTGTTTCTGAGAGAAAAATCAAATGATGACCATTATCCTTCAATTACTAGTGTAAAACGTTATGCACCATAGTTAGTCTTACAGAATTTCGGTTACAGAATTGTGTCAATCCTTCACACACAGACCTACCCTTGTGTAGTTGTACAAGCCATTGTGTATTGGCTCCATGGTTTCAACCCATTCCGAATAAATATGGTTGTCCTCAGCACTTTGCTTATACTCTCTGAAAAGGTAAAGAGGGACAAGCGTGCAGTCACCTGTAAACAAAGGCAACGTGACAAATGTCTATGCACAGCAGAATCTACCAGCTGAGATGCGCACACACACACACACACACACACACACACACACACCAGCATGTGCGCACACACACACACACACACACACACACACACACACCAGCATGTACGCACACACACACAAACACACACACACACACACACACACACATGGATCGCTCTAAATCTGTCACTCACAGGGCTCTCTCTATCAGCTCCCTCTGCGTCTCCCCTTCTCTCCTAGCCTCTTGGAAACGCCCTCTGACAGCCAGAGCGGCACTGACCTGGGATGAGTTGAGCTGTATGATGGCCAGATGCAGAGAGGACAGGACCTCTGAGCTGAGGCAGAGAGGTTGCAGCTTTACATTTATGGGGGAAAAAACAACACTGCTGTTTTCCCCCCACAACACTGCACTGCTTAGTGTTTAGTTCCTCACAAAATTTGATTGGGATGTTAAAGGGTCAATTTGTAAGATTTCTACTGTACTACTTGCATAAATGACTGGAGGATATATGTAGGGATTGTTTTAAGTTTATTTCAAATATTTCTTTCTTCAAAAGGGTTTGAAGTGCATATGATATTCCCCACTGAAACATTATTGCCGATCTATCAGTTTGCATTGAATTGTAGTGTATTCATAGCTGCTTTAGACACTAGCATTACTATCCCCCACCGTAAAACTGCTAATTTTCCATGTCTCAGACTGAACTCACTCTGCCTAAAACTGACCTCACTATGTCTCAGACTGACCTCACCCTGCCTAAAACTGACCTCACCCTGTCTCACACTATGTCTCAGACTGACCTAACCCTGCCTAAGACTGACCCAACCCTGTCTCACACTGACCTCACTATGTCTCAGACTGACCTCACCCTGCCTAAAACTGACCTCACCCTGTCTCACACTATGTCTCAGACTGACCTAACCCTGCCTAAGACTGACCCAACCCTGTCTCACACTGACCTCACTATGTCTCAGAC
>JACXGJ010009757.1:0-23550 GCA_016801105.1 Esox niger | reverse complement strand
TATATATATATATATATATATATATATATATATATATATATATATATATATATATATATATATATATATATATATATATACAGAAACACACACGTACAAATACATAGATATTAGATAGATAGGTATGTACCTATGTAGATTGATAGATAAGACAGATAAATAGATATAGACAGATACAAAGATAGAAGACACACACAAACACAACATGGTCAGATAAACACATGAGCAGGGTGTCTGCTTATGAAAGCTTATGAAGGCTCATCAGCATGTCATATACCCACAACAAAACAAGGCCCGGCGGAGGTCTGGAGGCAGTCCTCTAGTAGCTTCATCCTGAGACGCTGCAGGTCCGGGCTGTCCCACTCCTCCGGGTCCACACCCCAGTACAGGTCCACCACCTAGAGAGACACAGGACACAACCAACAGTAAACACCCCAGTATAGGACCACCACCTAGAGAGACACACAACACAACCAACAGTAAACACCCCAGTATAGGACCACCACCTAGAGAGACACACGACACAACCAACAGTAAACACCCCAGTATAAGACCACCACCTAGAGACACCCAACCAACAGTAAACACCCCAGTATAAGACCACCACCTAGAGACACCCAACCAACAGTAAACACCCCAGTATAAGACCATCACCTAGAGAGACACACGACACAACCAACAGTAAACACCCCAGTATAGGACCACCACATTGAGACACACAACCAACAGTATACACCCCAGTATAAGACCACCACCTAGAGACACACAACCAACAGTAAACACCCCAGCACAGGACCACCACCTAGAGACACCCAACCAACAGTAAACACCCCAGTATAGGACCATCACCTAGAGAGACACACGACACAACCAACAGTAAACACCCCAGTATAGGACCACCACATTGAGACACACAACCAACAGTAAACACCCCAGTATAAGACCACCACCTAGAGACACACAACGAACAGTCAATACCCCAGTACAGGACCATCATGTAGAGACACATGACAGCTGACAGTCAGCACGTCTGTGCCTCGAATGTACGTCCCTGTTCAGAATGGCCAACATCTCCATCTTCTAAACTTAACCTCAGCCATTCTGTTTGGCTAGTATCCATATCACTGTAATAATTATAAGACCAATAATTGCTATGGACTATCCATTTAATCTTAAACTATTACAAACTATTGTAATTAGAAACATGCACAGAAATATGGAATTTAAGAATGTTCAAAATGAAAGCCGACATCAGTCAAAACCAATGGAGATTTGTCACCATATTTCTTGATAGAACCCACAGGCTGCAGACGGAAGAGCTCTGGTTGGGAAGGATGGTTGGTGCCCAGACTTAAAACAAGGGCTTTGTTTATCTTAACCTTTCAAACTACATTTTTGACAAATCAATCTAGAAAAATGCTGTCATCCCTGTCATACAGACTGTCATCGCTGTCAGGATTGCTCCAGTTTAGGAATCACATCTTAAAAAGTTTGGTAAGTTCTGGATTATTGCCCTTTAACAACAACGACCACATAATGCCTGCAAGCAAAACAGCACCCACCTTCTGATCAAACTCAAAATGGAATTAATGAGAAACGTGGGAACTTCCAGCGCAGTGTCTGAAACTATTTCACATGTTAAACAGCAAATTGCACATGTTTGTTTTGTGTTGTTAGAACCAGGTATGTCATTCAACCGTGTTTCCGTGGGCAACAGGAACAGGCTGATTACGAAATGACAGAACGCATCTGAAATACTGGACTGTGTAATTCTATGTTCCCGGGCGTGTGTGTGTTGTGTTTGTGTGTGTATGCCTGTATGAATATGTGCGTGTGCGTGGGCGCGTCTGCCTGTGCTCCGTCGGTTGGGAGATCACCTGACATTTGTCAAAATCAGTTGGCCAGTATGGATAATTCCGTGTGCAAACACGCCGCGGGGGAAATCTCATCCGCGGGGGAAATCTCGTCCGGATGGAGAGAATAAGAGAGCAGCCACATAAACGAGTGCCGCCAAGCCGAGTGGCTGCTGATGCAGGAGAAACCCAGCCTCAGGGTGCGTCCTGGCATTTCCGGGTTCCTCCTGTTGGCCTACATTTCCCATGGTACTCTCGTATGGCCCTGGGTTCTCTCTTAATGGTACCACATTTCCCAGGTTTCCCTCCAAGTGATGAGTAAGAGGCACGAGGGTATCCTGTCACGACTGACACGTCAAGTGGAGGTCGCGGGTCGGAGAGTGAAATGGATGTGAGTTGTTAGGTGTCAGTTGTCCCCGTATTTCATCCCTCACGCAACACAGGGGAGACGCCGTAAAGACTCAGCGGTGCTCACTAGCCTTCACGCTCAATAGGCTTGTCAGGGAGCCAGGGGAAGAATCCCGCCGAGACCAAGACACGCAGGTAGTGAAGCCGGCAGAACTGACCGACAGGCCTAATAATTGTACATCGCAGCTATTCACCGTGAAACGGACGGTGGGCGGGGCCGTCTGTTTGACAGATAGCCTTCCGGGGGAGCTACCCCCCACCACGCCGGGTGATTAGCCGGAGCCGCAGGACGGGCCGGAGCCTGGCCCGTGTTTTAGTGGAGACGTAGCTGGGCCGAGGCTTACTGGCACGGAGCCGCGTGGACCGGAGGGAGAGGGGCAATCTGTTAAACCGGCCTATTCTGCTGCCAACTCCAAACCCTGTAACTGCGACTGGTCCCAAGCAATATCTGTCAAGAGACTGGGGGCCAAATAGGAGTGCTGCAATCGTTTATAATAGTGGAAAAGTGACCGCTAGGCTAGCTGCCACCCCATACGCTGGTCAACAAACCCCTAATGTTGCCCAGCTGCGCTCAGTATTATTTCACTGGGAATAACTGAATGCGCAGTCTAACATAACAAAGGCAAATCGTACGTTAAAAACCTACTCCGATAACCAGCCCAACTGAACAAATGTGACAACGTAAATTGGTCGCAACACATCGGGTAAGCTAACAAACTCCTAGCGTAATTCCCCCCGACCGCATGCGGCTGCGCGAGGGGCTCGTAACATCGCTAAGTCACCGCGCGTGTGTCCCAGCATTAAGAGATTCCCCCTGTCAGGCAGGCAGGTGGGAGATTCGGCAGAGGCCCAGTAATTAAACCTCAAATTAAGACATTAGTCATCTCTCGCCTCAACGCCGTGGGGTAAAGCTGCCACAATAATTTAATTTCCCCTCAACCCAAGGACATAGCTGTGCGGGTTGGTGCAGAAGAAACAGTTAGATAGAGGGAGGATGGGGGAAAAAAATGTAGATGGTCCCTGGAAGGTCACAGATGTTGGGTGAACAAGGATGGAGGGACAAATTAAAGACAGAGGCCTGTGAAGAGAGAGATTATTCCATGAGGCTTTTGGTTTCAATCTTTCTTAATAGCTCTCCTATTTCTGGAACTTTCCGTCTCACATCCTCCTCCACCTCTCTCCTCGCTTTCCTTCCACTTCTCTCTCCTTCCTCCTTCCCCACTTCTCTCTGCCTCCTCTTCTACCACCACCTCTCTCTATCACTTGCTTCCATTCCTCTCCTCTCTCCACTCTACCTGTCTCCCCATTGTCATTCCTCCACCTCTCTTTAGGCTCTTTCATACCTCTGGACCTTCATTGAGTGTTTCCTGGCCATAACAATTACATGCATGTAATCGCACAGTACCTTTCAGATCCCAAGGACACAGAGCAAGTATATAATATAAAGAAATCAATGGTACCTTTCCCTCTTATCTCTCTCCTCTGCCCCCTCTTTCTCTGGGTTTTTCTCCCTCATCCTCCCTCGCTCCCTCTTTCCATTCCTCTGCTGTAGGGGAGACGGTACTGGTGCCTTACATAAGAGGCAGAGGAAGCCCCAGTTAAGCAGCTTTCTGTCGCCCTTGGAGTACTTCTGTTTGCTGTAGGTCAAGTGCGAAAGAAGCCTTTTTCTCTATTGAATGTTAGACTATTAGACTTGAGGATTAGGCCTCTGTGCCTAGAAGAAAAGGGTTTGAAATCATGCTGAAAAGCGAGAAAAAAACATTCAACAGAATCCCTTTGAGAAAATAACACAGAAATAAAAAAGGCCACCCAAAAATGCAGTTAATATTTAAAGACTGTTGATTTAGAATTACCAACACAAAACTAGTATGGTATGCATAATTAAGCATGTGGTGAATTTCAGAACGCTGTGAGCTACAATTAACTAATCTACTCTGTGTAGGAAGACTTCCTACCTCAAACTGGGAACTAAACAAGAAGCCTGCTTCTTGTGAAAAAAACATGTCTGATTGCAGATGTAGACACTCCATCCAACAATATACATCGAAGGACACAACCAGTGTTTTCTGTTTTGTTTTTTATAATGAACACAACTCCCCATCAGCCATTTCTGCCAAGACAGCAGAACATTTTACTGGTCCTAAGTATCCTGAAGGGCACTTGGAGGCAATTAGAAGTAAACTCTTGGCATTTTGGCTTGTCCATGATAATTTCCAGAATAAGAGGAGGAAAGATACAGCTTGAATGTATTATTATGAGACAGAAAGAGAGCAGAAGGAGCGAATTATCTTGGTATTGGGTTTCGACTTGTCTGGGCATTGAGTGTCATATTTTTTAACAAGCTAGAATGTACCGCTTGTTTTTACAAAATATGCTTTGAATATCGTGTAATTTGTCTTGTTCCATTGGCATATTATCTCACTTAGTTCAAGCAAACATCTCCTCAAAAATTGTTAAATAGTTGTGACCCAAAGATTCAACCAACTTCTGTAATGATCCAAATGTTATCTTTGGAGAAATTAGTTTCTAAAACCAACCATTGGACTAAAAACTGTCTGACATAATAGCAATCATTTCCAAGTTTTCAAACACTGGCGTTTCTTATTAAGTCCTATATCAATATCTGCGATGGAGTGTGTCTCTTGCTTTTCTTTTCAGAGAGGAGACCTATCTAAGATTCCTGAAGCTTTCAATAAACTCTGTAGTCTCTCAAACATAACATGAACTACAATTAAAACAACTGAATCACTGGTATAGTCAAAAATGATATTTTTATAAAATCGGCATATATAATCCCTTGAATGTTTAGCAAACAAATGTATTTCCTGGTTCATCTGAAACCCAGATGGAATATTCCATAATTTTGGCTAATTTCTTTCTGATTCAGGAATCACCCAACCACCATTTTGGGAATGCTTTGGAATTAATTAAAAGTTCCTAGAAGCTCATCAACATTTGTGTAGCGGCCTGGGAGCCAAACCTGTACAGTGAATAGAAAGCAATAACAAGAGATGTGAAAGGGAAGGAAAAAGCATGAGACTGAGGATGACAGAAATGGATCAAGGTGCACGAAACATGTGACAACTCATATTTCACTCTTATCCGCCAGCGACGCTTAATTTCATTGTTGTTTTCCACAACTTTCCAACCGCTCCCAGAATCACAGAAGAGCACGAGTTAATTTAACATAATTGTAAATCACTTGGTAAACTAGGACATGCTAATGATGCTGAGGAAAACCTCACCTTTTCTCAACTTCTCCGTCTGTTTCATGCCGTTTGATCATAGAACGTAGCCTGTGTTATGCTTAAGCAGTAAAATAATTATTCCAAAATATCTCTTCTGAACAACAAACAAGGTGTGATTAGTAAGCCGTGAGCTTAGCAAGTTTGAGAAAAATATACGTCGTTGACGCAGCCTCTTTATTAAATTAACACCTTCGCAAGGCTTAAAGAAACGGAATAATTACGAAAACGCATCTCTGACAAGCCCAGCGTCGAGTGCCGAATATATTAAAGACTCTGGGGCTTTTTTCTGACAAAGCTAAAATGACAAGCCCATTTCCTCGACTCCAAAAGCTAGGGCATAATAGAGTTCGTCAATAATCGTAAAAGAAATATCTGAAATTGAGTTTCACCTCTTGTCTGTGTCTCATCCCCGGTAGCCCGGTATTATTAGACCGCTGGAGAGAGACGTTTGAATGACAGCCGTTAAACCGTATTCCATGGCTGTAGCGGGAGAGCGGTTAGTAATTCTCTTGTGCTGGTTGTGGGGTTGGCGGGATGTGTCTCTAGGCCCAATGTAATTAGTCCAGACAACGGCAGCCATTGTTTTCATTACCAAAACAATGCTCTTACTTTTTCAGTACCCTGTTATCAACATTACCTTTTTTGTTGTGCGGTATTTATTTTTTTTACATCCAATATCATTTATGGGTATTCTAATGAGCTGCACCCCCACCCCCAAGCAAGGCCAACTTGAAAAAAATATAGGATATCAGATGTGTCGTATTTTAAAAGGTGTATTTATCTTAAATCTTACCTATCTCTGTCAAACACACTAGGTTTCATCAGTCCTGAAAAACTCTGTTTGAGTCGACAAACACTCAACATCTCTGGAATAATGGATTTGACGCTACTGAAAATAAAATGTCAGCAGTGGTCTGTTCTGCTTTGAAAAGGTCACACCTTCAAATTGGTAGAAATTTGAATGAAATTGCATTGTCCTGGCTGGTGAATCTCCCTGCTCTCCATGGAAAAGTTGGATGGTGTAATCCTCATTTACTAGGCCTCAATTCATGCTTATCTTGTCTATATCTCTGGGTTGTCAATGCTTTGTTAAGTAATGCCATCTTATCTAAACCACACTCCTTGCATAACGTAATAGGTCATTTACTAGTAAATAATATTTGCTTTGATAGAATCAGGTTATGACTATTATCTAATAATAATTCCAATTAGATTGTAGTAGGCCCTGTTCATTATTTGGAACACTCCTGTATCCAACAATATTACATTATGGACTTATCAATATCATTAATGTTATTAAACTACCGTCTTATCAATCCCTCAGTTTTATTAATCCAAAGTCTTATCAATACCCTGAATGTTATTACAGCACAACCTTTCCAATATCCTCCATATCTCCTCCTTCAGTCAGAACGCTAAATAGCTACGTAGCAGCTTCATTATGCCGTGGCGGACGAACGCATCACACCGTTTTAAGAATAAACGCTAAAGCCATCCACAGACCCAATTCCTGTCTTAAACCCCCACCTCTCACACTTTTTCCTTTACTACAGAGGGATGGCTGGGAACGCCGCACTGCTACCGAATGAATTGGAAACATCTTAAGGCTCCTCGGCAGACGGATTTCCGCCAGAAAAACGTTCTTGGCAAAATGGGGTGAAGTGATGATGAGCTGAGGAGAATCGGGATTCGTTACAGTGTATCCGTTCCGCAACAAGAGTGTGTGTGTGTGTGTGTGTGCGTGCCTGCGCGTGTGAGCATGTTTTCTGTGCGTGTTTGCGTTGACGTATGACCTTGTGACCGTTTACATGAGTGTGCCAAACCACTGGAGAATCTACGGACTGACAGGTATCCGAGTGTCTTCTGAGGTACTGGAGACTCGGGCTGTCAGGAGTAGGACCGCTGTTGTTTTTAAGAACCGCTGTTGTTTTTTAAGAACCGTGTGACCCACGGCGCCTCTGTGAAACTCTCCTCAGGCGTTACACATTCCCTGTCGGGTGTAACCCTGGTTACCGGGACACGCTCTCCTGTTACCACGCTTCCAAATCACAGAGCTCGGCAAACATTACCACATGATTTACCGCATGGTACTGGTCAGTGCTGGCTCAGGCGCAAGCCAAGTCATTCAGGGAACACTTGTTTAAGGGCACTTGATGTCTATTGCACTTGAACGTGGCAAACTGTGGAACTATTAGGGAGGACCGGATTCTGTTGACTGGTGGATTGTTTGGACTCCAGGCTCGTGGTCAATCGCGATTTCTTCCACAGTCGACAAGCAGTCAAAATCATTATTCACTCTTCATCTTATTCTCTGTCTGACAGCCGAGGTCAGTGGCTCCCAGAGTGTGGGGTCTTGAGACGGTTTTGAGAGCTCATGCTGAGGGCTACCTTCAGCTTTAACAGGAAGTTGCCCGTTGTGCAAACCAGGAAGATGCCCATCGTGTAAACCAGGAAGTTGCTCAGTGTGCAAACCAAGAAGTTTCCCATTGTGATCAATGTTTAGCATTGGCGTGCGAACTCGGAGGCCAATCTTGTTATCTTGATTTCTAACCTCTAAAAATAGTACATTGAGAATGTCTCCTCTTGTGCTTTTAAAACACCAGACAAGAGCTCATTGCATGTAGCTGAAATTATTTAAACGAATAAACATGTAAGCAGATATACAACTTTTTTACTATGACCAAATGATTACTCAACGGACCAATACAACTTTTAAAAGACCTAATACGATGGTCACAGCAGGTCATGTTCACTCAAATATATTTTTCTTGTTCCCTGCAGGAAATTGTGGAAAAAAGCTCAACGGTCGCTCTTGGGTGCACATACTGGAGGCCCATCCTGGACCCATTTGAGAAACATATTTCGATACGTCTCTGTGCAGAGGGCACGCCAGGCCATTTACAATGTAAATGATACCAGATTGGTTGAATCCACAGGGAGGATGGTGTCGACACGCCCAGTGCAGAAAGATACAAGGACACAAACAAGCACACACACTGGCACAGCCTCGTCGCAGAGAAATATCCTCCGGCGTTCCACATCCTTCCTAACTTCCCATGCCGATCTGTCTGCCTGAAAGAGACCGGGGTTTCCGCGAGCTGCTCGTTCTTCAGACACTTTAGGGCACGTCGCTGGTTTTGTGCCCTTGTTCATTGTTGGGCCAATCGGCAGTCAGTCAAAAACAAATTACTAATGTTTTTAAATCAAGTTTTTTTCAATACTACAAGTGAAACAAAAAGAGGTGTATTTCGCCCACCTGGAACTCAATGCCGTAGTTCTCCCTGCAGAAGTCCCGTAGTTTGGGGTAGACATGCTCTTTCAGTGCATTCCTCTCTGCTTCCGTGTCTAAAAACAGGATTTGGGAGAGAAAACAGCCATTAGCATGACGGTGTCTAGTGACATGAGAAAGCATATGTATAAGAGGTGGTGACAGTTACATCACGTCTGAATACATCCTTGACTAAGAAAATTGATATTTTTACTGGACCAACATTCCCACTTAGAAACCTCATCATTGACTGCAACTGAATCTGCTGGGATTAATTATTTATTAGTATGGATACGAAAGAGAACTGGGAATAGACTAAAACAACTAAAGGTGTCATTTTTCAGAATAATAAAAGTAGTCTACATGACAGTTCTGGTCTGAGTGGTGAATATGTAGTCTACATGACATAGTTCTGGTCTGAGTGGTGAGTATGTGGTCTACATGACAGTTCTGGACTGAGTGGTGAGTATGTGGTCTACATGACAGTTCTGGTCTGAGTGGTGAGTATGTGGTCTACATGACAGTTCTGGTCTGAGTGGTGAGTATGTGGTCTACATGACATAGTTCTGGTCTGAGTGGTGAATATCTGGTCTACATGGCATAGTTCTGGTCTGAGTGGTGAGCATGTAGTCTGTATGACACCACATAGCTGGGCTAAGATTGGTTTGTACGTGGTCTAAGTGACAGAGTATGTAGTCTGTATGACATCACATAGCTGGGCTAAGATTGGTTTGCACGTGGTCTAAGTGACAGAGTATGTAGTCTGTATGACACCACATAGCTGGGCTAAGATTGGTTTGTACGTGGTCTAAGTGACAGAGTATGTAGTCTGTATGACATCACATAGCTGGGCTAAGATTGGTTTGCACGTGGGCTAAGTGACAGAGTATGTAGTCTGTATGACATCACATAGCTGGGCTAAGATTGGTTTGCACGTGGGCTAAGTGACAGAGTATGTAGTCTGTATGACATCACATAGCTGGGCTAAGATTGGTTTGCACGTGGGCTAAGTGACAGAGTATGTAGTCTGTATGACATCACATAGCTGGGCTAAGATTGGTTTGCACGCGGTCTAAGTGACATAGTTCTGGTCTGAGTGGTGAGCATGTAGTCTGTATGACACCACATAGCTGGGCTAAGATTGGTTTGCACGTGGTCTAAGTGACATTGGTTCTGAGGGGTGACTTATTAGTCATTGGTCATTGTTCTGTCCCACTTTCATTTATTTTTCCTCTTAAAGTCTTTCTCTCCTTTCCACCGCCCGCCCCTGGGTTACAGTAATCTGATAGGACAGTGCCCGTCTAGCCCCCCCGATCTCTCTACCCCTGACTCTTTTTCTCTCCCTCTATCCAGTGCGCCTCCTCTCTCTCTCTCCACCCTCCCCCTCTACCCTTTCTCGGGTTCTTTACCTCCCTCCATCTTCCCCCTCTATCTCTCTTTCTTTATATATATATATATATATATATATATCTCCATCCCCCTCTAGGTCTGATTGGCAGTTAAAAACAGACCAAGCCCAGGAGATGAGTAGTCCGCTTGATGGCGGAACACATCACCCATGAATGTGTCCCATTCAAATATGTCCTCCTGCTCCAGACCGTGTCACGCTACCAGACCGGTTTTAGGCGGGAATGCTGGGTAGCCATTTAAATGACACGGTAATCAAATATGGACAGTTAAAAAGGACTCATCTCAGCACATCCAGCTGAACTGAAAGGATGTTGCTGATGAGAGGAACCATGACTCTGTTTCCTTACATGTAATGAACTATGGCGTGTTGACGTCAATGAGGCACAGAGTATTTGTGTGTGTGCGTGTGTGTGTGTGTTTGACAGACATGGCTCTTCACTTCTATTCCAAAGCTCTTCCTGACAGTTACAGCTGACTGTTGTGGGTTTCTATGTCTCTCTCTCTCTCTCTCTCTCTCAGACATTGTTCAACCAATCCACTTCTTTCATCAACACAATGACCATTCCAGAGCCCAGTTCTGGCTCAGCCTTCTCGTCAGGTGCCCACAACCCACGCAGCAATCACCAAGCTCTGCACAATTATGAAGCTGTAGGGGCCGTAATACACTTAGCATGCAGGAAGGCTCTGAGATCCACTGACTGAGAAAGAGAGAGAGAGAGAAAGAAAGAGTGAGAGAAGGGATGGCTGGGTGGGTGTGGAGAGGGTGAAAGAGAGAGAGAGAGAGAGAGGGAGAGAGAGAGAGAGAGAGAGAGAGAGAGAGAGAGACAGACAAACGGAGAATGTTTCAGAGAAGTCTCTCAGCTTGGCTTACAGCAATATGACAACTAGACCACAATAGCTAACATGGACATCACAGCGTGTGTGTGTGTGTGTGGAGGTGTAAGAGAAGCCTGTCTTTCTTCAGCCACCTATTGTTAAGCAGATAGCACGGGAGTGGAAATACAGCAGTTATGCTAAGCACTCGTGAACCTCGGGACATGCTAACAGAGCTAGCTTAGCACGCAGGCACGCATACGCTCAGCCAATCTGTCCCCAGGAGAGAGTTGTTTAGTTATGTGGGTGAGATGTCTCGCCGGTACGTTGTTGTGGCTTCATATAGTAGGCTACTGAGCGCTTCAGGGGAGGTGGGTAAAAGTGTCTGCCAAAATAAGAGTCTCCTCTCCCACCCAGAGGGAGGTTAAGGGGAGCGAGAAAAATACGCTTTACTGCGGAGAGAGACAGAGCGAGGGACAGACAGGGTCTCAACTGACTCAATCACTACTCTTCTCCCCAAGAAACAGATCTATTAAATAAGAGCCATCAGTGACACGCTCAATCCCTTCCATCCCTCTCTGTCTCTCTCTCTCGCTCTCTCAGTAGATTGGATCCTGAAATGGTCTGGGCTGTAACATTCTCATGGCTTGAAAGATTTCACAGTTAAAGCTCTGACATGATTGACGATCATAGCCTGATATGAGGGAGAGAAGAAAATATACTCTAGACCCGAGAGACAAAAAAGAGAGAGAGATGGATACATAGATAGATGGCTGGATAGATAAGGATAGACAGAGACCGATGGATATATAAATATATATATATATATATATATAGAGAGAGAGAGAGAGAGAGAGAGAGAGAGAGAGAGAGAGAGTTTAATAGCTTGATGGAGTTAGAGATAGGTAGAAAGAAAAAGAGAGAAAGATGGTTAGAGAGTTAAGTGAGATGAAAGAATGAGGAGAGATTTTCTAAACTTGCAAAAGAGACCTTCAACAAAAATATTGTTTACAGTGAAATCAGGGTGCCACGCTACATTTGTTTGATTTTTAAAGTGCAACAAAAATGAAATGAAACCAGTAATTCCAGAGAAAAATTTAGGTAATAACTGAAGATCTCAGAGAAATTACTAAGTTAAAGCTGGCATACACATACCAGTTTTTAAACGTGATCATGCTTCTAGGCTCAGGAGAATGTCTATGGAGGTAATGTGGAATTACATAGCTTTTGCACAGCAAACTCTCTCTCTCTTGCTCATTCTCTCACACAAACACACACCAAGACTAAAATATGGCTGTAGATAAGAAGACTTTTCTTTTCCATACAGTAGCTGTCCTGGTTGTGACAGGGAGAGATGAGAGTCTGATTAGGAAAAGCAGCTATGGTGGATCACATATACACACACACACACACACACACACACACACACACATTAATTGAAAATAAAATGTCGCCTAACTAAAAGCCCAGCCTGAAGTCAGGCTGATTCATTAGCAGAACTGGCATAACTCTATTCACCACAAAGTTCATTTGGCATTCAGCAATCTCCTTCGAGCTTCAAAGTTTTACTGACCACATAGCCTACACTGGTCAGCCCTTTTCATTGGTTCCGGGTAAGGTTTTTTGTTTATTGTTTACCTGGATCCAAATCAAGGGTTCCCCCAAAAGGACAGTCGAAGAGCCCCCCCCCCCCCCGGTTTAAATAGAATGAGTCATTTAAATAGTCACCTATGATTTAGTCCCTTTTGTTCTATTGAATGACTGATATAGCCAATTATTCCTGCATCCCAGACGTGCCTTTTAGGTGAAGGCACACACATTTTAACAGTGATTGGCAAGAAAATGTTCAACTGAACACTGAGAAAAATAAATTTAAGAGGGTTAATCCACAGTCCCTATCAGGAAAACTACCCATTTTGTTCCATGTAAAGAATTGCACAACATGAAATAAAATGTTCCACAGAGCCATAAAATGCAAAAAAAAAAAAAATCCCGGAGTCCCGAAAAACTGTTTTTTCGGAAGTAATGACACGTTTAATCAAAAAACACATTTTAGCATTCAAAGAATAGCCAGCATTTACAAAGGATTGTCCATCGTTTTTGGGGTGTTTTATGTATGAGTGAACCTGTACAATTTTTTTTCATAATATTAATGTTGGGTCTTCCCTCTACCAACACTAATAATACCCTTTGTATAATATTTGGTTGCGCTAACTTGGCTAGTCAGTGACAAAAAGATGAAAGAGAGAGGAAGAGAAATTCTCAGACACAGTAAAAACACAGCAACGCTGTTACAAAACAGTACTTATCTCTGGCAAAGCACAAGTAGACCAATAGCTGTGTCGTATACTGTTAATGTAGATCACACACCACTCCCCCTCCTGAAACGACCTCGCTTCTCTTTCCCCTTCCAGCCCAGATGTTGGAACTGGGCTCAGGGGTTATATTTATGCCGGCTACGTTAAACAAGCCTTGCCTAGGATCAAAAGTACTTGATGAGGTGTAGCGTATGTCATCAGGACTACGTACGCTGTCATAAGGCTGACATGAACAAATGTCAGAAGAAAATGTCAAGCAAGTGAAACAGGCGAGCCAGAGGTTAGGCACAATTATCCAAATAGGAAAATTACTTAATAGTTATGAGACAACAACAAAAGCGCTTTTTGTAATGATTATTTTGTGATGATTGACACATGATAACCCACCTGGCGGTACAGACCGGCAGGCTATCATAACTGCCAGGTTTCCCAGGGCCCCCAGGAAGAATATCCGCTGCCCTGGCAAAAACAAATGGGCACCCGGACAACTTCAAGGGCCGTGGGACAAAACCAACGCAACGCAACGCAGTGCAGGAATTCTGCTCTCTAGTGGCCATGGTTGAAAGAGTCCTGAAATCACCCCCGTCCCTTTTCATCCTTGGGGAAGGGGTGGTCATTCTTATTTTTGGATATAGGCAGTCCCTTCACATTTGCTCCACCTGCATCACCCCAAAAAATATATTTTTGGCCTGCCCCCTCTGGGACCCCCCTTTTGGGACAGGAGCATTAAGCAGGACAGAGAGCTGAACGAAATAAAACATAGGTGTTCATTTTTAAGCTGGATGTCTAGCACTGACTTTCTTAAGTTACCTTGTTGAGCCAAAAGTAATTAACATTACTTGGTTGTCTGCTTGTCCCATGTTGCTATGTTGAGAAGAATGCACTAATTTGACGTCGCTATGAACGAGAGTCAGCCAAATGATTACAATGTAAGAACCCTTTCTGGTAAATCAGAGGGGTTGACTGTAAGGTGTAGAGCTGCTCACAGATACTGCAGGTCCAAATGACGGCGTTCAAGGCATATTTAGTATGTCTAAAGCGCTCTCTCTTTATTTTCATTGTTGTCTCTTTCTCGCCACTACCATTGAAATGTGCTATTCTAAATTTGATAATGAAAAATCTTCATATTTAGGATTCCGTAACTTTATAGGAGCGATTTGTTGTAGCTATAGCAACAATTTGTCAGCGGTGTGTCTTTCCAGATTCCAACTTTCAAATCTACAAAATGTTATGGTTTACGTATATTTGACCTCTGACTCCAAAGTATCTTCAGGGTGATTGGTATTCCAGCTAGTAACATATTGTATTATCCCTCCAATTTCATGACTGCTCCAAGAATAGGCTGAAAATATGGTCAGTGAACAATTCTACTGGACAAAACCAGTACAGAGATTTCAGTTTAGGATATTTCATTCCTCCATCCATCTTCACCTACACCCATTTGTCCATTTTTCCTTTTACCTCTCTGTCGATCTTTCCTTTCCCCCTGACTCCATCCTGTTCTATCTCTCTGTGTCTACTTTTCTTGCCTTGTTTACTCCTGTTTTAGACAGACTATTTTTAACCTCCTCCTCAGGGCCATATTCAAATACAGCAGTGATGTGTTCAGTTCGCTTTTACGTTACGAAACGTCCAATTGAACGGAAAAGTTGCAGTCGCCTAAAGAATGACCAGTTGAAACGCTGGAGCTCTAAAAACAGGGCAATCGTTGCTTCGAGTCACATCTCACCACACCCATCAATCCGGAACAAACGTAACTCCGCGAGTACATTCAAAAACGTTAGGTAAAAAGGTGACCTTCGTTAGCCTAGAAACTGTTCACCAAACTTAACACTAACCCAGCAAGTGAATGAAGTCCCATATCCCCTCAAAAGAATATTTTTCGACCTGATTAGTTTATCGCCTGATACCTAATAAAACTTACCATATAAATAATGCATTTACCTCGCTTGAGATCAAGTTAACCCAATTCCTATATGATTAAAATAACATTTCAAATAACACTGAATTATTATAATTAGTTACTTATGGGCTAGGGCTATCGTCGACCGAACTGAGCATTAACAAGACAACTGCAACCCTAATCTTGCTTGTCCAGTCGAGTGGGTTTGACTCATGACCATGACACGACGGTCCTAATTTAATAGAATAAAGCCATGGTGACTGTTGGTTTGGGGCACGATTAGGTTACGCGTGACAGTCTTGTACTCTTCCTCGCGCTGGTCAGGGACTTCGCTAGAAGACAATCGTGATAGGCCTGTTACCCTCATCCTGTCGAGTGTATGGACCCTTGTGATAATACATTGTAAACCCCTATGCAGTTGTTTCCTAGTTGACATTTCAAACACATTGGAAAAAGGTTATATAATGACGACGGGAATTGTACATAAATATTAATGTCAGTAATTGCACGTATTTTGAGTAACAGGTGTCACCATTGGCCAGAAATGATTGGACGTCCCATATTTCGGCAGACTGAGTTATGACTGACGAAAAGTTTAATGCCAGGATGGAAGCATGTGTTCACCGGCCAGATGTGTCTTACCGTCAGGGTTGGCGCTGATGAAGACCCGAACACTCCTTCCGGTCGGGACGTGGTGCGGCGGCAGGGCCAGGACGTTGCCACTGATTGCCGCCCTGCGGAGCGCCGACTCCCGCGGACAGGGCTGCCTGCTCCCCGCTCCCGAGGGCCACATTGGTTGCGTTTTCCAGCGTAACTGCAACGAGGCACACGCAGACTGGTTTTTAGTGGCTTCATCACTGATTATCTGATCTGCCAAGTCCTGGCAAAAAAGCTAAACCGAAACAAACCCTTAGGGTACGGGATGCTTGCTTTTGCATTTAGTCATAGGAATTTAGCATAACCGAACGCATTAGGCCCTACTGTTACATGCATAATTTGAATACATTTTCTTGGCTAAGCATGTGAATCATCGTGCCATGCTGTGAAACAAACAAACAAATGACAGGACGGAACAAAGAAACAAACAATGGGCAAGCATCGGGCGCAATCCCACCCAGAGGAGATGCTTGCAGAGGGAGATAGGGGTGAAACAGCAGTACAATGTTGTTCAGTCGCGGGAAGATCTCAAGTCGCCGTTTTCCACGGAGTTGATGTATCCTGAGATCTCTGTTTCCCAGACAGAGGCCGCAAAACAGACAACTAAACACACTGAAAAGTTGGGTAGTCTTGCTATGCCAAAATGTAAATCCTTTTTAAAAAAATTGTATTTATTATGAAAATAAATACTCATTCACTGAAGTAACTTGAGGAGGCAGTAGATAAGCTAAACACTATAAGAACACTTCTCGATGCTCACATCTTTCATGCGCTTCATTTCCGAAATATCCAACCGTGGATCCTTGAGAAGTAACACAGACGGTAAAAACGCCCATTTAGAGTTCTCTTCACTGGCTGTCAGCGCCTTGAGACCGGAGTAAAAGCAGCTGGTTGGAGAAGAGCGTCTCACAGCATCTTGCGGTCGTTGCGAGCACTGGCTAGATATAGAGCTTAAAACCCCGTATCTCTCTCCCCGTCTCCGGTTCTCCTTCTCCCTGTCTCTCGTTCTCTTTCACCCTCTCTCTGTCCGGGTTCATTCAGTGGAGATATCGCAGTGGTCCTCGGCGTTTACAATTCGGTAAAGGATAATAGAAATTGCTATGGACCGTGCGGTCAAAGGGTTGACGGAGTGTGGTCGGTTCGCTCGTCTTCAGGCGAGCTGTAGTCTTGCTCTACTTGACAGTTATTGTGTGGATGGTGGAGACAAGGGTTGAACGTTTCACGGGAGTAGGAGGAGTTTGTTTGGAATTAATTATTTTATCGATAAACGTAGCTATTGCCTACCTCTCTTCTGCAGCCCCCATTCGCGCTGAGTTTAAGTGCATTGGATTTCTAAACGTAATTGATTAGGCTACAGTGCTGCTCTTAGCAAAATGCAGAACATTCAGATATTCTTAAACTACAGTTTAAAGAAAAAAGCACACCTTTCTTTGAATTAATTAATTTTCATTGTATTCATTATAATTAAAAAACTATGAATACATGCTATTTTGCCTATTAAAAAAGCTTAGGTTCCCATTTTACTTACACACTTATTAATTTAAATTGCACGTGGATTTACCACGTACCATGATATTAAGAAATATTACAGCCACTCTCGTCTGGTGTGACACGGAATAAATGAGCGGCGTGTAGGTGTGGCAGGCAGGTAACATACTCTACACCTCTCGTCAACCCTGAGTGAAAACCAGAAATCAAATGGAGGCCTGTGGTTTAGTGTCGCATTTAAACGCGCGTGGTTTTTATTAACCTGAATATTCCTTAGGGCGGGAAATCCCCTTGCGTAATTAATAATGTACACACCTGCGCGAGGTTGATGGCTCGTGGGGGGCCCTCAGCCCAACATGTTGGCGCTCGCTGCATCGCTGGATTTGGAGGACATCCACAGGAAACTGCCCAGTCTACATATTGGCCTAGTTATTTCTTTTTAACCATAACAATCAATAGTTCTTAACGACTAGATATGTATGTGTGTTCATGCCTGTGTGTAGCACTTGTATGTCTGTGTGTGTTGACATGGTCTCTCACACACACACGAACACACAGTACCAATCTGAGCCAGTCTATTTCCATACACCAGTGCTGTGACTAGATGCTCTGTCAGTACTGAGATACTGAGAGACACAGAGCTGTTCACTTGGCCCGACTGGGGAACACGCACAAGCAAAGAAACATGAGCTCACACACACACACAGACACACACACACACACACACATACTTATGAGTATGGCGTATGTCCTATCTTTCACTCTCCTACTCACAAGCTCGACAAACAACAAGAGTAAGGCCTTTTTGGTGTATTGTGATGGCAGGACCAAACCCGCAGATCGATATTTGAATCCCTGGGTAAATGCATGCTTTTTCTCTCCCAAGACATATTCAGTATGCAGTATTGAGTGGGCTGCAGCCCGGAGTCCAATACATAACAGAGAACAGTCTGAGGAAGCCACAATCCAGGTTAAAGTCCCCGGGGGAGGTACCTCCCACCAGAAGTCAACATCACTGGTGGATGATGGGAGATGGAGTATGAGGCAGACGCAGTTCTCTTTTGGGTAATAAACTCAGTTGTCTGCGCTTCTGCATCACAGTTATATGCCACTAAAGGGCCAATATTGGTGGTGTTTTTGCGTGGTATTGGTTGGATGGTTCTGGAGGTACATGGCACCGAAGGACAGTCTGTTGGGTCATGGTTGTTAGGGACGATGTGTGGCGATGGATGGATGGTTCTGAAGGGACATGGAACGGAAGAGGACATCGTGCTGGGTGTCGAGTGCCCGCGGTTTAATAAGAGGATGTTTAACCTATGATGCTCGAAGGCCAGCACACAGGTGGGTTTTCATTTATGACCAGACTCAAGCACTCTGTGTTTGATTGACAGCCATCTTGTCTGTCTCCACACACACACATTCATTGCAGTTCGTGTTTACGGATGTGTTTCGAGCTCCTCAGAGCAACAACATACGCCTCTCATCCAGAAGAAACCTCAGTAAGGAAACTGGGTCTGGCTGATGAGCTTGAACATAATCCTGCTATTAGCGATGACAGGGGCTCCAGTCAGCCCACCAACAATGGATCTCCATTTCTCCTTCCTACTCCCTACTCTCTCCCTCTCTCTCTCCCAGCCAATGAGAGGATTTTGGAGGCGTCATAGTGTATGAGCTGCATGTACATATACCCGCCAGAACACAGAGTCATCCTCTTTACCGCTGAATAACGACCACGCTGTTTGGGCCACTGAGATGCGTCTGAACCAGGGAAGCAAGATGTCAAAGTACTGTCACTTTTGTTTCCAATGTTTCCCTCACGTTTCCTCTCCAATCATTGCCAAAACCGAAGACAGGAAGTAGTTATTAAGGCCTGACTCTGCAATCGCCATTTCTGTCATCCAGTGTCATCTTTAGGGTGACAACACAGGAGGCAGGTTGGATAAGGGGACTATTTACAGACATGAGGGGCGGCTCATTTCAACGCTCCACAATTACTGTTTTTGTTTTTGCTCACAGCTGACCTTCAGTGCCTAATTTGATTTATATTCTCCCTGAGAACACATGACAGACAGTGTAAAGGCTGCATGGCAGATAGGGTGTGTGAGGCAGTGTGTGTGTGTGTGTGTGTGTGTGTGTGTGTGAGTGTGAGTGTGAGAGAGAGAGAGAGAGAGAGAGAGAGAGATATTGAGAATGTGTGCCCTTTTGGTGCATTAAAAACGTGGAACATGGAGCAGAATTCCTTAAAAGGGTTAGTAAACCAACATTTTTAGTGAACCAAAAGTCTCAGTGAACCAAAAGTCTCAGTGAACCAAAAGTTTTAGTGAAATTAAAGTCATAGAGAACCAAAAGTCTTAGTGAACCAAACATCCTAGTGAGCCAAAATTCCTAGTGAACCCAAAGTCTTGGGAAACCAAAAGTCTTAGTGAACCAAAAGACTCAGTGGACCAAAAGTCTTGGTAAGCCAATGGTCCTGGTAAACCAATAGCCTTAGTGAACCAAAATCTTAGGAAACTTAAAGTCTTAGTGAACACAAAGACTTAGTGAGCCAAAAGTGAAGGTAAACCTAAAGTCTCAGTGAACAAAAAGCCTTAGTGAAGGGGCCGATGGGGCTATTGGAATAAACTGTGATAAAAATGTTTTAAATAAGGTAATCCTATTCAAATCTGAAGGATTTAGATCTATGATTTGTAATGACTAAGACAGATCAAATTTTGTACTGGGAAGTTCATTAAAATGTTGGGGAAGTTCATGAAGTAATAACTGAGGGTAAAAATAAAGTATTAAGTTAAACTGCAATATAAGCAAAATGCCTTTTTATCAATATAAATATAAGCACAAGGCCAAGTACCCCCAGGGGTAAATTACATTCAATTTAGGCATTTAGTGCAGATCTGCAAATATATGCATTTGTGTATACTACTTTTGTATCAATTGGGTTGTTCTCCACGTATCTCACACCCCATGTAGCTGTCTGTATGTATGCAGATGATTGAGTTTGGACAAACACACATGCCCTTTTCCGAGGCATTCCAGAACCAGTCCATGAAGTATTCATCAGGATTCTGCTAGCCTCGCCTCCTCTTTGCATAACAACTTAGTATGCAGAAACAGTTTTTGTGTGCTGTCAACTTAAATCATTTATTTAATTAATTATGAACCACTGTTTACCGAAAATATTTTTGCTTTTGGAAAGCTCAGAAAATGTACAGTCCAACAGGTAATTTGACTGTCTCATGGCATGTCAAACATTGCCAGGACTTGTGTATTTAGCAGTTTTTCGTTACAGAAACAGAAGTTAAAGTTCAACGTAGAGCAGCCTCTAGTGTCCTACGGACGGGGCACCAGGAACCTTTATCTCCTAGTTGGCTCCAAACCCAGCTGCAACTTGTTACCTTAATGACCCAATCAACTCAACCTGTCCCCAATCTGCAAACTGAAGCGCGAACACAGAGGAGGCCGGGAGAGCGAAAGGTACGTAACTACAGAGTGAGAGAGACAGAACATATCCCCTTGCAGCAGTGCGATTTGCTCAGGGGACTGGCTAATTCATTAGAGAATCAGAGCAATTTCTGCCGGTTTGATGAGGTAACACGGTTAGCTAGCTTATCAACAGCATTGCTAATAACCCCCAATCCTTGCAGAAGAATAGCACATGATTAAATTCTTTGTGGACAACTCAATGCGAGTACTGAAGCGTTTAAGAATCGCATGCTACATTCCGCCTGACCCGTCTTGGTTTAGTCAGGTTCACCTTAACCAGGCTGTGAGGACCCACAATTGCATGACATGTAGTTGTTTGTTGTTAGGGCTATGTCGTGAGTTGGACTTGCATTGAGATGCAGTCAAATTAGCATGCGTGTTAGCGCAAACATTTTGGCTCAGGGAGTGTGAAAGTATTTTGCAATTTAATAGAGGGACACACATCCGATTTGAGGGACAGAAAAGGATTAATTTAAAAAAAATGTATTGGTCGGTCCGTTATCATTTCTACACACCAGGTCGTTAAGGAAAACCATGAATAAACAAACTAAAAAGTATTATTTTGTATGATTTTTTACTCTAACCACGGCTATCAGCCAATCAGCATTCAGGATTCAAATCACTGAATGCGGGGGGAGGGGGGTGTTATGACCACTGTACCACACGCCGTCGTGCCTATTTGCTAACATATATTATGGCTATTACAGGATATTTAAAGGATTCACATTTGGAAGCTGGAATTTCGGTTGTAATCTACACTTCGGTTGGGCTGGTATAATTAAATCAAGTATTTCACGCATGCATTTTTAATTCAAGTGATATTTCTGTTTATAAACTGGGTGGCGTGAGCTGTGAGCGCTGTTTAGCTGAATTCTGTAATATATCAGATCGTATAACATGGTTATGCAAACATATCATTGATAAGGGCAGAGGCTGTGTGTGGTTTGTCGTACATGGGAAACAGGTTTTAGTTGTGGTATATTGGCTATATCCATCTGCCCTTTGTTCCTTGCTCAAATATTCAGCACACACAAAAAAGACAGGAAGAGTTTGGCTTTGTAACAGTGACCACAAGAGTGGAAGTTCACCAAACTGACAGCTCCGAACCAGGTACACCTCCAACAAAACCCTAAACAAAAACAAAACGCTCAGCAGTTTCTCTGTTATTGCATATTAAAATTAATTGGATGGGGTCTGGCCCTAGAGCTGCCCAGGCTAAATGCACTTGTATGGCAACAATGTCATTTTGAGTGGCCATTACTGTAATTACCTAGTTATGCTAGCACTAACAGTCAAACGGTGGAATGACCTCTTCATGGCCATTACATAACTGCTAACTTTTATCTCATGATATTCATTAACTCTAATTGTGATGCTTCTTCGGGTTGAGTGCTTGTAGGTGTTTGTGTGAATTCAGTCGTCGTTGAACGGTGAACAGAGCTCACTGGGTTGCTGAATGTGACTGCATATGTCACGGTGCTTGTAGGAGATTTGACGGGAACGTCTCTTGATCACTCACTAGCTCACATTAATCTACTGCACTTTTCACACAAAACTGGCTGTCTTCTGTCAGTTTTGAACCTCTTGAAGTCATTCTCAGAAGATTGACAGGAAGTGAGGGACGGTTGATAGACTGCTCAAATCTGAATTTGCATGCTTTCACAACTTCCTGAAAGTACTGTACAGTGCAAAAGTCTTAGGCACCTGAAAGTATGCATTTCTGTTAATTGAATCACTGCCTAGCCAAATAAAACAAGTTCAACTTTCTGGTGCCTAAGATTTGAACAGTACCGTACATACCGGGCCGGAACTAATAATATAAATGATATGTGTGTGTGTCATTTTAATTTGGAGTAGATGGTCAGTTCATGACTAGATTTATCGTTATATCCGAACCGTGTACTTTCAGTGATGGTAGTCAGTCTGGATAACCCAGCGTCTCTGGTGAAGGACACAGGGCAACGTCGGCGATGCACAGTTCAGACGCCGAACTGAATAGAGTGGGCTGGAATAGCGGAATCCTTTGTCTGACGTATTGATATGTTTCACACAACTGCTCTCATCACACCGTTCACCGCCGCTGATTTTCAGTTCTTAGTTTTGTAAAAAATCCACGTCCCACGTCAGTAGGAGCCAGCGTCAATACATGTGCTTTATGGTGTTAAAGGTGTGTCGTGGAGGAAGATACCGCAATCGAACAAGAATCAGTTCGTCGCGTACGGGCATTAGCGCATACTCCTTTTTTCACTTGGCGTGAAGTGGTGAACGGTGGACAACATTTAGATGACAGAACACTGGCAAAATGTACTTAAGTTGATGTACGTTTGTCAGATACTCAGCGGTTTGCACAATGGGATGAAGGAATGTGAGTGGTTAGAGCACATCCTGCACATTCGTGTAATTTAGAAATGGCGTGCACATGTAAAGACTTACAGTTCCATCTAAATTCCTCAATACTGATGTGGGGAGGTGAACAGTCTTGGGAGGTGTTCGGAGCTACTGCTTATTTTGCAGTTAATATTTAAGGGGGGGTGGATGTCTCTTAGTCTTTGCAGCACAGATGGCTGCTTACTGAAGGCCACAGCAGTGGAGAGAAACTGTTCAGGTGGCAGAACTCATGTTCCTGATTGAATGGTTACTAATAGAATGCCAGAGTGCAATTTTTTAAACTGTGTTTAACTGGGGTCAGCAATGATTTTTGCCT
>JACXGJ010009756.1:0-23530 GCA_016801105.1 Esox niger | reverse complement strand
GCTCCCTCACAACAGCCCTGCACACACACACCTACTCCCTCAAAACAGCCCCACACCCACATCTGCAAATCAAGTGATATGCAAGACATTGATTTCCAGCTCTATTACATTATGATTTTGAATTGGATTTCTATTGATGCGATCAGGCCGATGGGGCCGTGAAGAGAGGACAGCTGACAGGTTGGAGAGATTGAGACAGGTGAGCTGGAGATGCGTGACTTGCCATTTTGCCCCTGTATTCCCCAGGGCCACAACAGCATCAGGCATGGCTGGAATTCTGCCTAATGGAAGTTAACCATCCAAACCAAACAAGGTATGTGCCAAATGTTGCTGTTTAGCAAATCACTTTGTGATATTCGAAACTTTTCAAAATGCATGTTTTTATTTGAGTTATTTCATGTCTTTTGTCATGTTTTTTAGTTTGTATGTGATTTTTAACTGCCATATTATATAATTGATTTTGCTACATTTTATATTCAGTAATTCACACCATGAACTAAGAATATAATACACTTTCAGTAAAAGGTGTGACTGTACAATACAATACAATACAATACTTGGTTTTAGTGTTGTCGAGGACGTGTGTTTTTTTTAACCTTCCATTAAAACAGACTATATTTTCGTTGTGGCTGGTGACATATCTACTGTTAGGCCCATCCCTTTTGGAATACCACATGCTAAAGGGCTTTGGAAAAATCTATTAATCAGTTAAATCTAACAGAACAACTCCTACCATCTTCCAGTGTTGGCCAGCCATCAGTCATTTGTGTCAGTGTAGTACTTATTGAATATTCATTGCAGAAGGCTGATCAGATCAGTCTGCTGTTGGAGTTGACTTCTATTCTTAACCAGTAGAATGACCTTCACTTCCCATGACTGGTGACAAACATAGATCAACAGAACAGCATAGCAATGGCAATTGCCTTGTGCTGTTGCTTTCCTTTCAAGATTATATTTTGTACGGATAAATATGAAGGTTCACCGTTTTTTGTTGGCATGTTGTGCCTGATTGTGTCCACTTAATCAGTGAAATATGAATGAAAATTACTGGCTACATCATAAGGTTTTGTAATAAATGAGCCATCTTCTTCAATGAAAAAGCATTAAATATCTTTCCGCACAATATTTAATTTCAAGTACTGAAAGTGTTCTTTCTATCATGCTTTATATAATTTAACTTTGTTTCATAATGCAGTTTCGTCTTGTTTTTGTTAATAGATTTAAACTACAGTACATCTGCTGCCACACTTATTGTATCAGCCACTCCCTTTGTTTCCCTTTCATAAAGTGTTTCAGTTCTTCATCAATCCCAGGTGTTTTAAGATACGAGTAAACAAGATCAGACTTCTTGAATATTTTACAGCACACCAGAAACAACAGGCCCTCTAGAAGAGAGAAACTAGCTGCCGTCCTGGCAGGAACCATATAACGGTACTGAATTCAAGAGAGATTTTGTGTGTGTATAAAGTGAGAGAGGGAGAAAAAAGGTAATAGAAGTTTGTATGCGTATTTCATAGACGCTCAAGTCAAATGCAAGCAATTTGTATAAATTAAAAGGTTGGACAAGACACCGATATGATTTCTATGTCTCTGCATGCAGTCTAAATGGAGTTCAAGGTAGTTAATAGATTAGAATAGACTCAACGTTATTGTCACAGAACAAGCACAAGTACAGTACAACAAAATGTACAAGTATTTACAAGTATAAGTATATGTATATTACAAGTGGAATGTATAAATATGCAATGAGGCACATGCAGCACAAATGGCAATTCTAAATGTGCATTTAAGGCAAATAGAGGAGGGCAGAAAATGTACAAGTACTGAGTATGTTACAAGTGGCATAATAGTTGTCCGGCTACAGATGGAAATTCCAAATGGGATTTGAGATGTGCAATCGAGGCCAATTGAAGGAGGAAGGTTGCATGTGGAACCGGGATGCAGAGATAGCGGCAATGAGGTCCCTGAGGTAGATATGCGTATGTAACAATGGCGTGACTCAATGGCTGGAAGTCTTAAGTGGGTAATAGCCAGCTTCTATCAAAAGAACTGTAGGGAAATAGAACTTGGATATTAGATGTTAGTCTTATAAAGCTATACATAGTAATGTACAACAAAAGGGAGTCTAGGCTATGAGGTGGTGTTATTTGTTGTTGCCTGTGTCTTGAACTTCATCAGATCAGATTTCAACAAAGGACTGAATACATTTTCTGAGTCAGTTTTGTATCGGAAGGTATCGTATGAAAAGGATTAGCCATTTTGTAATTACAGCATGTTTTGTACATAATCTATCCATTTTAGGATACCACAGAGGAATGTACACTTTTGCTGGAGCTTTTAGTTCTGGCCGTTCAGCCTCTAACACAGGTCTCGGGTCTCAAGGCCATGGGTCTCAAAGTCTCATGGAGCAATAAATAGTATTAATATTAAAGACACTGTAAATTTAAACTGACTCTATAATTGTCTATATAAATGAACACCAATCTTAGCACTGTGTCGCTAACATCCACAATGTAATGTTTTGGCTTTTGTTTAATCGTTATTTATTCATGTAAGGTGGCTGCCACGGTCGAGGAGGCAGGACACAGGCGCAGAGTGATAGCAAGACATTCTTTTTAATAGTTGCTTGCAAAACAACAAAACAAAGGTGAGGTACAACCGTAATTAAAGCACAAAAGGCATAAACAATGATCCACCCTGTGGTGTGGACAAACTCAACTAATATAGGGTCCCCAGGTAGAGGCAATTATGTTCAGCTGCCTCTAAATTCGGAAAACTAAAAGCAACGGCGCAGAAATGCCTAGAGGGACCTATTCCCTGCTAGATCCTGACTATGGCCCCCAGACCAGCAAAGAGATGACTAGGTGCATTCTCATAGCCTGAACCTGACAGTGGCAAATAATTCTCAGTTTAAATGATGGCCTAATCAATGGGATTCAATTGAAAGCGGGCCGAACAGGACTGAACATATGAAAATGAATATAGATAAACAAATGAACACTATATAGCATATACAAGGGATAAACAAACATTAAATTACACAAAATACAGCAGGACACATATACAAACAGGTTGACAGATTCAGGCGGTGCATTGATCAGATAGCAGTTTCTTTAATTTGTTTTTGAACAAGTCAGGTGTGATGACAGTGTCAAGCTAAAAGGTATTTTGCAATTCGTTCCAGTCACCAGCGGCAGCAAACTGAAATGAATGACAATCAAAGTATATGGTTTAGTAGTGACATATCTACCGGAGAGCAGGGTACTAATGGAATAAAACATTTGTAAAGTAAGCTAAGGTAAAAGGAGCATTCCCCCAAAAAGAATGTGAACGGAGTGGAGAAGGAATGGTCAGGAACATAGTACGACATTTGTTTTGAGCGCTGAACAGGTTTTCAAAATGTGGTACATTGTATTGGTCTGACATCGCTCCGTTACTGCACCTTTCTTTCAATATTTAGATAGATTTCTCTTAAACCAAAAACAATCCTTCATTATCACAAACACCAAAGTCATAGTAATGAGTGTTGCTGGTGTCAAAGTGGATGGCTGTGTGACATTTTAGCAACATATTTTTCAGTAGTCAGAAGAAAACTCTTTATAATCATAATCCCTTAATACATAATAGATCTTGAGTAGAATACATACAAGTGTTCTGATAAGTTTATGCCGGCCAGCCAACCAGTGCAGCCCTCAGGACAAACTCATTCATTTAAGTGTCCTTATTTAGAATGTATACTTGTATGTTGCATACAGTATGTTGTTATACAACTTGAATAGCAGGAACTGCCTCATGTATTGGCTGCTGCTGATGATAATCAAATGTTTCAACTGACAACTTCCTATAATGAACAGCTAAATTACTGATGTAAAAAATGATCGAAAGATGAAAATATGCCTGCTCCCTCTATTGTCCATTTTCACGAGATGGTAATGGATGGCCTGGCCTCAGTTCAAGTGTTTTAAATGTGAACCACCAGTGGCTTCTCTGAAAATATCTGATAAAAAGAACATTATAGTTGTTAACAACAGGTGTGGATTAATGTGAAATCCCTTATTCGAAAAATGGCACTTAAGGTGATCAAAGAAAATAAAATCTCCTTAAGCGCAGGAGGAAATGCACACTCTGGCCTTCTACTGCTGTGGTGTTTACACCAAAGCTGCCGTACAGAATCACTCGAGTGGAGCAAGGCAAATAAACCATATTCAATTACTAACCCTCCACAGGAGCCCTAGACTAACCCGTGAGTGGGGTTTGAACTCTGGACTGGCAATGACACAGCTCAATGCAAGACTCTAACTGAGTGTGGCAAGCACCAGCTTTTGATAACGCCATCCCCAATTATAAATAAGGGAGGGGCGACGCAAATAAACCATATGCATACAGGTATACTTAATAAAAACTAAACAGTCAGTGTGTAGGTAAAATTGCCATTACAGGCAGGTTTGTTGTATGAAGATAAAATCAGAAAATCAATTTAAATATTTGATAAAAGATGGGGTATAAGATGAAGAAAGCGTGCACCAGAGTAGGGTGATTGATCAAGCAAAAGGAAGGGAAGCAACTGAATATCCTGTAAGTGCATGCAGGCACCTGCAAACCAACACCTGCAACCAAAACATTACATAGCAAAAATAACACACAATAAGCACAACTCAAACACAAATCAAAAGTTAATATTGGGAAAAACAATCCGAGTGAACGCCAACCTACCAGCACCTGTTCCCCAATGACCACCCCAGACATGGTAGGGAGAATTCTCAAATACAGAAGAAAAGTTAATACCACAAGTAATCATACAATCGATCAGTGCTCTTCTTGTGAAGCAAACATTTATCCTGAGTGCTTTCATTAAAAAAACAAATGCTAAAGAGATTGATGTTTAATTGATTATTTACATACCTTGGGGCACTGCCTTACCTCAGTGAATCCACTGGGTCCTAATGTCCCATCCCTTACAATCAACTCATGTTCATATCATAGAATATTTCCTTTATTACCGTTCCACTAACCAGTTTCCATTAACACTGTTGTCATAGATAGCATGTAACCCACTCCGGGTCTCCCTTGCGGAATTCTAGTTTCAGGTTGGAAAAGGAAGCAATGGCTTGATATTGACTGATTATTGTGTTTGTGAATGCAAGTAGCAAATCAAAAAAAGAATGTATGAAAATCAAAGGAAAAGCATCACAAACATCTGCATCATTGTAAGTTCTTTCCCTTGTGGGTTGAAAAGCATCAGTATTTACGGGAGACTTGGGATCCTTTCATTTTGGTTATCCTTATTGATTATGTGACAGAAGCGATGTGATGGAATTGGGAGTAATATTCGCTTCTCAGCCTCTACTGTCTGTGATTCGTCTCCTGATCATTTCCATAATGCTAATCTCATTACCAAGACTGAATGGCCATCAAGGTTCTAAGCACCAATCAACTGACACCTAAATGGAAATTAAATGATGATTCCATTTTTAACCACAGCATGATTTTGAAAATAATAAAGGACACTTTTCAACCACAAACTCAATCCAGTCAGGGATAGCATCAAACAATTTCTCAGGTATAAAATGCTATTGTTGTATTGTATGGATACATTTATTCATGGATATTATACAAATACATGCACATGCGGTTTTAATTCAAATAAAATAGTGTTCAAATAACAAGAATTTGTTATTTGAACTGGAATGCTGTCTGTAATGTTCTGCACCAGAGAAGAAAGGCTGAGACAGTGACTGATGTCGTTCTTTCAACAGTCTAATTTATAGGTCCCCAGTGAGTGATAGTTAGACTTACATAGCTAGTACACCATGGCTTCATATTTTCATTAGGAATCCTCAGATCTCCTCCAGATTCCAACCCGGGTATGAATTTCATTCACATCCATCTGCCCTGGTCCACTGAGACCTGCTGAAACTCCAGGCGGCAGGGCAGAACCTTTTGTCCTCTGAACAGAGGCTGGGGGTGGTATGGTAACCAAAGAGTCCTCCCCTCCCTTTCCTAAAATCAGGGAATGTAACTGCAGGGCCATGTTCAAGATAATTAAAAGTGAGTAAGTGAGTGTGTAAGCAGTAATCACACAAGCACCTTCCAGCTACAGTAGTTACTTCACAATGATTTTAGAACTCCCCGAAAAAAAAGCACCCACCCTAACAAAACACCTGCAACAATATCTGATCCGAAAACGGATATGTTCTTCATGAGAACCACCTCTCTGCCCTCATGTTGAGACAATACCTTTCTAATATCCTGAGTCGCAGTTTATTAATGTTTACATAAGGCTAAAGGAGCTGTGGGAGTCTGCCGATGACATCATACTTGTCTTTTCACCAAGCATTTTGTGGCACTGATCCTGTTTCACTTAAAATCTGTGACATACATGACATGAGCTATTCCTGATTTTACATGGTAACTTTACTTGGGTCAACAATACCTAATATAATATCTAATATAATACCTAATATAATGAAAACTTTTGACCAGACAGGAAAGGGTAGCGTGAAGACCTGTAATATGAAACGACGGAAAGCTGACCACCACCAGCCATCCTGAGCAGCAGTCTTGTAGACAGGAAGGTTCAGGTGGGGCCTGTAGGTGGGGGAAGATCTGGTGGGGCCTGGAGGTGGGGGAAGATCTGGTGGGGCCTGGAGGTGGGGGAAGATCTGGTGGGGCCTAGAGGTGGGGGAAGATCTGGTGGGGCCTAGAAGTGGGGGAAGATCTGGTGGGGCCTAGAAGTGGGGGAAGATCTGGTGGGGCCTAGAAGTGGGGGAAGATCTGGTGGGGCCTAGAAGTGGGGGAGGAGGTGATGCAACACATCAAGGACTTCATTGATTTGCAATAGAATATTTGTGAAAAGTGTAAGATGTGTAAATAACTTATTGATCGGTTTTGAAAACATGTTTATTAAAATTGGAAAGGAGAGAGTATAGACAAGCTCAATAATGGCTATGAAATGGCCCATGTGAACAAATACAACACTGAGGGAAGTTCTGGTGATCCACTTGAAGACCCGTTAGCAGTAACACAGAGTATTTAATCCATTTTTACAATGTGCTGTTTTTTCAATGTCTTTTATTGTGCTTTGTGATTTCCACTTGTTCAGATACCCTCGTATTCCTCTCTCATTGGCCAAGTCTAAATCCTTCTCTGATTCACTTCTTCCCTTAGCACCCTGGTGTTCAGGCCGTCACGGACTCCGAAGGTGAGGACGCTTGCCTTTGGCACCGGGTGGTCAGCGATAAAACAGGAGGATCAGGATTCATCCGGACTTCCCATGGTCTGTGATAAAGAACATTCAGCAAACAAATACCATAGAAACATTGTGATTTGATTCAATAGTATGAGTTAAATACATGTTGCATATGTCCACGGGGCAACATCTAAATCAGTCCAAACGGATGTCAGTAGTGTCCAAAGAAATGCTGTGTTGGGGAAGACATGTAAAGACATCAAGCCTGGAAGAACGGTGGCAACACAACACAACCTAGACAGATTAGACCTCGTTAGAGGTACTAAACCACACAGGCTGTTTACTTATCCATTTACTTATCCACCTTGATCACAGGTCATTACTGAAATTACCTACTAATCAGTGAACTCTGTGTGTCTGTGTGTGTGTGTGTGTCTGCATGCGTGCGTGTGTGAATAGCTCCCCTTTAATCAATAAGCTTGTAAGTTGTGTGTTTAAATCACCTTGCCCTCTGTTCTTAGGTAAACATGAATGTGAATGACAAAGACGGCTATAGTTTTATAGTCTGTGTTTTCTCGGTCCGGCCCTGATTCTAAACAATAATGACTTTTTAATGTGGACCTGTGATTACATTGTCATGGTGAAATATGGGGGCCATTGACTGCTTAGGAAATGAAGGGCCAAACATGAATTACAACAACAGCATAAATTACCTCAGTGAGCCAGGTGAGGCAATCTTCATAAATTCCAATATAATCTTAACAGACACAACCAGTAGCAGGAAACAGTGAGGAGGTTCGGGGACAACACTATGATTGGTGCAGGAGGTTCCAGAAGCTGTCAGGACGATTGGAAGCTACTGAGTTTCACTTTAACTGACCTATGCTTGAAGGAGAAAGAGATAGACAGGAAAGCCTACAGTCAGGAAGTTGGTGAACGTTGCGAGAGCATCCGATATGAGACAAACTGTTTGTACTTCCCCAGGGCCGTTGTCCAGTTTTCTTTATTCCCTCACACTGGCATGACAACAAGGCGTCGGTGAGGTCGCAAATCAGAGCGGAGTCTCCCAGCGCCGTGAGGTTGGGAGAGGAGAGGTGGTGTGTGTCACGGTCTTGTCAGGGGGTCCTGCCATTTTAGTGTTTTCTCTGCAGTGATCCCAGTTTGATGGTTAAAACCCTGCTCTCCTCACAAGACGTTTTGTTATTCATGTCACAAAGCTGTCACATAGGATTCAGGACTCGCACATGGGCTAAAACCATGATAGCACATCTTGTTAGCAGTATGCCGAGCCCATTCCAGTTACTACAGGACTTTCTACACCTCAATACCATCCACCTCCCAGTTCAGATTACTTGCCAGAGCCTCATATAACATGAGAAGAATATATATTGGAGAGATCTTACTGTGGGTGTGCTTCTGTAGTTTCCATGCTGATTACCCACGGCACATCACTAGTGTGAGGGAGACACTGAGCTCACATTCAAATCACACCTGTTACGGTTGGCTGCCACTGCTAATCGAATATGAAATCTAAATATGCCTCTTTTCTCCCAAGAAGATATATACATTATGCATTAACCTTTGCACAGCTGATACTTCGTACATTAACCTTTGCACAGCTGACAAGTCTTTGCGCATGCTTGTTAAGTCAGATCAGCTGCATCTGAGGTTGGAGGTGGATTTACCACAAGCATAGTTCTGATTCAACCAAATTAATGAATTCATTAGAAATTTGTATTTCCCACGGAGTCTCACTCGGACTGTTGGCCACTGATAACGCAAACCTAAATTCTACACTAAGAGAGGGAGTCAGGTTTGGTGCTCAAAGCATGTGTAGCGCCTGTCCCCCCCCAGGACAGTGACATGGTAGAAGGTCCCTGCATGTCCCCCATGTTGTGCTGTGCTGGTTGAGGAATTAACTCCCTGCTGAAACCTGCAACAACCAACCACCAGGCTTTCGCGCTTCGATGCGTCCATTTCTCCGCAAGAGCAAACAAATAAGCTAGCGTTTCATTCCCACTGCACAGATGGACCCCGCACCACACACAAAAAACATACAGCAGAAGTGTGTAGCACAGCACTGCGTATTTATCTATGTGTATATTTGCGTGTTTCTGTGCCAATGAGCATATCGCATTGAAATGAATCAAAGACAAAGAAAAAGTGAAACTTTCTCAAATTGTGCAAATCAAAACATTTTAATCAGCCATGTGAAATCTGATCCGCCAAATTATTTTCTGTCCATCTGGGAATGAATCAGATGAAAATCTTTTTGAATGTAGCTCTGGATCAAAAATGATTCCCTGTTGAATCCCTGATGCTCATGTGCAACAACTATCCATCAAACCCTATCTGATTCTCAGATGCATACCACATAAACAAAATTATGATATTTATTGAATACCATTCTATCATACACAGAACTCAAATCTTTAAAATATTTTATAATTTGGTCAGCTGCACAATTTTACTTTTCAGCCCATTGGTGTAAGAATCTGACATATCCAATTCCGTCCTTAGCAAAAAGGAAATCAGAATCAGCCCCTGCTGATATTTCACCTCTGTTTGTGTTTCGTGTGGATGGGAAGTAGCAGTCAACACAAACCCAATCTCTTCTCAAAACAAATTTAGCACATAATTGGCCAGAATGAGTGCAGGAATGGGTTTTGCACACTTAACGACATACAAGTATGTCAGACTGTGTATTGAAGAGTGATAGGATCTAATAAATGGTGTAATGATTTGTTCCATTTCGTGAAGTTGCCATGTCATACCTACTGTTTTGTGGCCAGTCACAGTTGTCTGCAGATATCATGATAAATGTATTTCTCCTAACTAACATGACATCATACAACACAGTGGCATGCCATGATGATTTGAAAGATTATTCAGTAGAAGTAGTCTACTGTATAACGGATTTGAGAGACAATGATTTTCAGATATTCTATAGACACTAGTTTGTCATGCATTTAAGGACAGATTAAAGAATTAATTTACTCACATTTGGACTACAACACTTAATTACATTGATTTTTGCCTTGCTTCTTGCTAGAGGGTGTGGCATTTTTTTCCTCGAGGTTAAGAAGCTAACTATTAATTATTATCAATCTTTACTTTAACTTGTACAGTTTTTATGTATAGGCTAACAGACGCTAAAATATCAATTGATTTAAACTTTGCTTAAAACAATGTCTGTGGGAATAATCTGTTGGGAATAATCTTGTGGTTAGCGATCTTGAATGTATACTCTATTAAGTAGAGTATGTTAAAATGGCAAGATTACTGCAACATTTCCTTGCCAACCATGATTGAACTAAATAAGAATGTCTGACTGTCTACTGTATATTTTACATCAGCAAAAATGTTTTTATCAGTTTTTGAACAGCTTGAATGCAGATACTTTGCTTTTATTCTGATTACTGAATATTTAGTACAACAAACGGTGGCATCATAAAGTTAACAAACAACTTTTCCACTTTTGGACGATCTCAAACCTACTACTCTAAACAGAGCCTGTTATAGAATGCGTTCCTTGCTACAATTCATTTTGTACTGGAATGTCTGGATGCAGTCTGTCAGTCAGCCTTGAAAAAACTGTAATTATCAAACACTCAAGATGGGCTAATCCTGAAGAAAACACAAGCTTATTCAGAACTGGGTAAAACTGCTTTTGTGATGACCTACACTCAGGGTATACCATTCAGGGTGACCTTAAACTAAACATTTTAATATCTATAAGCTAATTCATCTGTCTGATTAATAAACTTTCTATTGTGAATTTCCATTGAGTGTTTTATTGTTAAATAACACTTACTCCCCAGGTAACATAATCCCCTTTGAACAACTTTCTTAGGTGGCATACTACTTAGGCAAAGTACTGTAAATGTATTAACACTGCAGTATTTAGAGCATAATAAGCTTAATCCTTTTCACAAAAGAGTTTGAGCTTTCTAGCTGTGTTCGTATTACAATCTAATGTGCAATGCCTTTTAATAAATAGTGCAAAAGACATACCAACTCCAAGTTGGCCGCCAAAGAGCTCATGAAACAGACGGTTAATACAGTAATCTGGTTTATGCTGATCTCGTTGGGTTTCCTCAGAATTTATGCTGGGGAATAATGCTATGTTATTACTGCGGTAATGTATCTGGGATGAAGGTAGTGTTTTGCTAGTAATTGGTAATTTGAAGAGTGATATTGGGCTAGAGACAACATTCTGCATAGCCTTAGGAGACCAAATGAATTTAAGTAAATGTGCGTCTTTGTTTTCATCCTAATGTTTTTGTTGTTTCCTGATAATGTGACTCATCATAGAACATTGCACATTATTGTAACTGACTCACATTTCATCCTCTAAATGGCCGCTGTTGGGAAAGCGAAAAATAACAGGTTACTTTGAGTTAGTGGAATATAAAGCCAAAATGCCCAACGCTGCAAGAGGGGAGGAGAGAACTGTGGTGCCTGTTCAGACCATCTAAAGGGAGGCAGAGGAAGCCACTCCCTGGATGTTCACCTGCTACAGTTATTTGCCTTAACTGAATAAACATTTACCACCTTGTTAGTGGAATCGGTCTTCTCCCCTCGGTGTAAACTAAGTGTGAGTTTCCCTTATAAAACCTCTGAATCCCAGTCAGCCCACATCCTTTTTGGCTTTACCCACAATAGATTAGTGATGGGGCCATGACTGCTTCTTCTACATCTTATTCCCCTATCTATTATTGATCTGATGTGCTGTTTGTGTGTTCTGGTGGGTGTGTGTGTGTGTGTGTGTGTGTGTGCGTGCGCATGCATGCGTGGGTCTGCAGAATGAATTGGATGATGTCACCCTTTCCAGCACCACAACGCTCTGCACCTTGGGAGCAGACACACAACGTCTCCTCTCTTTCCAGGACAGTGCCTTAACACGGTGTGTAAGGAGCATCCTTTAGTCACTTGGCACAGGCTCTGTGGATCTCTTGGTAATGGCTCATTGGCCTGAATATTCCATCATACGGTAAGTGTTCGGGTGTCAACTCACATCACACTCACCAAGCAAGATGAGTGCTTTTACTCTGTGTGTGTGTGTGTGTGTGTGTGTGTGTGTGTGTGTGTGTGTGTGTGTTTGGGTGTGTGTGTGTGTGTGTGGGTGTTTTTGGGTGGGTGTGTGTGTGCGTGTGTGTGTGTGCGTGTGTGTGTTTGTGTATACAGTTGAATGTGGCAGGGAAGGTAAAACACATTTGAAACCCCATCTCTATGAAGACACACATTACAGTCCCATATAAAAAATGATGGTCACAGCCATAAAGGACTATGGAAACATTTCCATATGATCAGCTTTATAACAACACATGAGAAGGAAATGGAATGTCAACAGTGGAGAGAGTAATGCACAGTAGCACCAGTGCCCAAACCATCCCTTGTTAGTCGTGTTGCTTGCTTGCTCTATGAAGAGCATAAGTTCTCTGAAAGGCACCTTGTCCCTCCCTGAACCACTGAGATCACCATATTAGCATGGTACTTCCTGGCGCTGCCATTCAGAGCCGTGACAAGGACAGAGCAGAGCAGTTCTGTACCAATGGCTGGCTGCCTCAACCTGATAAAGACACATAATTACACCCAAGCATTTATCTCCGCCCGGCAACAAACCCAATCTCCACCTGATGACATTAAGCCAAACCGTGACCAACCCCCTTCTCCCCCAGCCCCCGACCCAGACATCCTAGTTCAATTTCAGATAACATTGTCTCCCACATTCCATTCAGCAGTTTCTTCAAAAGTTTATTCCTAATCTCTTACTGAACCTGCACATATTCAAACTGATGATAATGACCTGCTATCGTCAGTGGGGTGACAGATAGCTCACGGGAACACAGCCCACACCTCCTGAAATATTCTAGACGGAGATCAAGAGGACAAGTGGGCGGTCAGCTCCGTAAGCGAGATCGTTTCAAGCTCAGTGTTGGATTCCATAGTACGCATTACAGAACTTGCTTAGTGTTTGTCAGCAGTGAAACACTAATGAGAGCCCAACATAAGTCGACTCTGAATAATTGAGCAGGACTAATAAAGTATTGATCCCGTCCTGGGGTGGCGGAGGTAGCATGGACTGATCTTTACACACCACCAACCAATCACAGAAGAATAGCACAGCTTGCACTATTCCCAGAGATCCCACTCGTTCTGCTATGGACCATGAACAATCAAATTCCCCGCTATTCCCTAAATGTCCAGTGGCATTTCCCTCTGCCTCCCTGGAACAGGGACTTCATGGGGGTCTTCGGGGGGAGTCACTGAGAAGAGTCAGGATGTATGCTTTGCCATGTAGGCCTTTTCTGCTCTCCAAATGCCATGGCAGGCGATGGAAACACTATAAACCAGCTCTGTAAATCAGCATGAGAGGCTGTTATATTGCAGGGATGCTCATCTGCTGTAGTCCTTGGGAGCGCATTTTTGCACTTGCTTTTCATGGCAACATTTCAATCAGCAGTGGAAAAATACCTTGTCTCATAGGTGTCTCTCTTGCCAATTATTTCAGTTGTACATCTTTCTCTGTGAAACACCTTGGTAAAGCTCATATCTGACATATGTTGCCATGCTCATGACTTGATATTTAGAAATACATTAATTTACTAGAGACATGCTATGTTATAGTCATGACAGGTACGCAAATCACATTTAGCAACCGTTTTCAAACATACAGAAATGTGTCAGACTGCCAGACCCATCTTGCTGTTCTTGTTGAGTATTTTCCGTGTTTGGATCAATGCCAATCTTTACATTTGATTTCCATGTGATGTGGTATCCTGACAGAAAACGCAACATGCTAATTCCCTCACTAGAAGTGTTGAGTGGATGATGTTTAAATATGTATTATTGTGTAAACTTAATATACTATCAACAAATAGAGGTAAAGGGACAACATTTCAGTCCTGAATAACTAGAACAAGGGAATGGAAACCCTGCTCTAATTATATAAGAATAAATGAAATAAAAAAAACGCCTACACCCCCTTTCCCAGAGGAATCAACCAGGCGCTTCAGAAAGTAAAACAAATTGCATCCCTGGAATTAATTTTGATTTCAAGTATTATACCGCAGAATGTTTCTAACATGAGATGTTGCCAGATTTGTTTATGTTTTGGTAATGTGTTGCTATATTGACATATTTCTAAATGTAGGGGGCCAATTTGCCGTAGAAAAATTTAGACAAATCTGTTGATGTAGGGGGAGTAGCGTTGACAGTACAATACACCCAGTAGATCTAGCAATACACCCAATATACCCAGCTTGGCCTAGGAAAGGAAGTTAGCATTAGACTTTTTGAACTTGAGTTCTCTCAGTCAGTTAAAACAGGGGCAGTACTAGCTGAGGAGATCACAATGTACAGCTCCAAAAAAAAAAAAGAGACCATTGCAAAAGCCGAAAGGAAGGTTTTGAGTGAGGAACAAAAGGGTTAAAATTAAGAGACAACTGCAAATTGAACCCTTTTGTTCCTCACTCAAAACCTTCCTTTTCAACTGCCTTGGAAAGGAAAGAAGGTGCTGTGGTCTCTTAATTTTTTCAGAGCTGTAAGTCTGATACTGTGAATTATGCAACAAAGATGGCCTCTTGCTTCCCACTTTCACCGAAATGAACATCAAGATCAGTGCAGCATGTGTGCCCTGAGACTGTGCATGTGTGTGTGTGCGTGTGTTTGTGTGTGTGTGTGTGTGTGTAGGGCATTAACTAACACACACATACAAATCCCATTGGATATTAGCATTCTTCGTTAATTCTAGATAACTGGATTGTGCCACAACAAGATTTCAAACGAGCCCCAAGTCAAAGTTAGTTAAAGTGTATTCATCTACTACCTGAGGCCAGAGCAGCAGAGCAGCAGAGAGGCTTGATTGTTATACAGGTGCGATAGATATGGAGGACTTGTAAATACGGGTATTTCACCTACGATATCCACAGTTGTAAAATATAACCAGCAGTGCAAAGAAAACGTGGCAAAACTCTCCTCACTCTTTATCCAGCCTACCATCTACCGCTGACAGTATGCTACGTCACCACAAATGGCGCCTTCTTTTAGCTCACTGTTCAAATCGTTAAGAATGATTCCTGTCTCATCCACTGGCCCACACACACAGACACCATGCAGTGACTAACAGGTGGACTGAAAATCACTGCAGACTTTTGAAGTGGATGAATGAAAGGGGGAAAAGCATCTGCCCATGGGGGAATAGCGGAGAACATTAGTGAATAGTACTGCTGTACTATTCGGTAGATAAAAGCTGACACCCTTAGTTTCAACATACATTTTTTGACTGATAAATTAATGATAGACTGTACTGATCGATTCTTGAAGCATTTACTCTACTTACAATAGACCAATAATATTATTGGATTTATTGGATTGCCAATTCTTTCTTCCACAGCTCTGTTGTTTTATTTCAGGAAAAAATTCTCCATACTTTCTCAACTTCCAAACAGAAACGGACTAAGGACTTTGTTGGACTTTGTTGAAATGTCGCTTTAAATGTAAAGATTTATGGACTAAAGAAGTCAAGGTTGTGTGCTGTCCAATGGGAAAGGAAGTGGCAGACGTCATAAGACACCTGGGTCCGGACGTGATATTATGGAACCTGGATCCCATGCGTTTATCATTAATGAGAACTTTGTTTGTCTGTGAAGCAGAGCAGTGTAAAATAGTTTAAGAGCACTGTGTGGGATAAGAGAAATATGAACTATCATACAATGTCTACAGTTTTACATACACAAATATAAATTAGACCAACCACACGTAAACATCGTTTAAAGTATTCAAAGGAAACAAGAATATGGGTATTTCAATACCCAGAACTATATACTGGTCTAACATTTAGTTATTGATTCACTGGGATAGTCAGGTAAGAGGCTGAAGGAAAGCAGATACATACTTTAGCAAGAAAGCAACAATTTTGGTCCAACTAGTTGTTCCATGCTGAAATCTCAGATGGTAAAGAAACAAATAAGGGGGGATGGAATCCAATATGGACTGTAGATTCTCCTGAAACCATCCCCCATGCGTGTGGTCCACTGGGGGAAAATGCTGAAAATAATGAATTATTGAGAGGAATTTTCACGGGCTGAAGGTCAGAATGGGAAAGGAAAACCCATCCATGATTAAAAATGTATGTTTTCTTATTGTCTACCATGCCGAGAGCTGAAATAGAAAGAAATGGGGAATGATTATTCTCAGTGCCTACGCTATCAAAAGCAGAACTCATCAAAAATATACACATACAGTGATATGTACTGACCAGCTGTACACAAACTCATTTCAAATGAGTGGTAACAGTACATGAATGACACAGAGCACTGGCTGATATCACTCACAAAAAATATACAAAGTCATTATTTTCATGACTATTGCCCCCCATTAGAAAATTGTTATTCATTTTCAAGGAGCTTTTCAGATTTAGTATGTTTTACCTTAGTGTGACGCAAGTTTGACCACAAAGGATTCCAGCCAGGGAACTAAAGTCCAACAACGGCTAATTAAATTAAAGCAATGTGATGGCTTGTACAATAGGACTGGCACTCTTAACAAGCTCCCTTAATCATAAAGTTACACTGGCTCTCTTACGCCCTAATTGATATTTAATTTGAACATTTCTATTTATGATTTGACTGTCTGTTCATTCCATAGTACTCAGAAGAGTCGTTAAGATTCAGGACTAGCCTGGGGTTCATGTTGGATATATGGCTGAGCTCAATGTGCTTCACTTGTGCTCTAATAAAGAGGGTGGATTTATGCTTCTACCCTTTGGTTACAGGTTTACTGGAACACACACTCATTAAATCCCAAGATGTTCTCCATAACACATACAGACCGACCCAAATCCCACATACACAGAAACACAGCGCAGACTCCCAGGGATAAACACAAAAGTACAATATTAACGTTCATCCCATAAAAGGAGTTCTGTGTGAAGCTCCCACCTCCTCTGTCAGTATAAACAACTGGTCAGTGACACCTCAAGTTGCTTCACTGGCTTGGGTTCAACGCAGCAGGCCTTCTTTCAGTGGGACCTCCATTAGTCACACTATCCCTTTCCCTCTTTCTCCCTCTCTCGCTTTCTCTCCCCCAAGTATCTCCTATGACAAAAAGATGTTCATCCATACCCAGCCCTGCCTCATCACTGTCCCATTAGCGGTGATGTATCCTGTCCTTCATTAGGAGGGAGATGGAGAGGTTCTGAGGACGCAGACGAACACAACACCGGCCCCAGCTGCTAACAGAACATCATTTCTTCCCTCCAGCCTGATGAATGCTAATAGTGGCACCAGACCTCTGACAGTGTTGGTGTTGGTTCTGTTGTGTACACAGCCAGGGAAGTCTGTAAGAATGGCTAAGTGATCCATCCCACCAGTGAGGGATCTCCTTGCTCCTCCCCCTGCACCTGCGCCAAGTCCAGGACCGCAGGGCCATTTGTCACAATCCTCCTTTCTTCCTCACACTCATTCTCTCAGCGGACACTCAGGAGCTGGTTAATGACTATACAACAATTTGGAGAGGACAGATACATCACAAGCTCATTGAACTGATGGCTGTGGGTGGCGAATGGCTGTCCGTGTGGGTTCTCTGTGTAGTGGTACTGAATCTAAGGTGTTGTTGTTAAATAGCCACCATGGACTGCCCTTCTCAATATCTTAAAAATCAACATGGTAGGAATCAATGTCTTCATGTTGATTTTCCACCTGACTGGAGAGCAGTCAGGTGAACAATGGAACTACAATCCATAACAGACAGGAAAGATAATTTCTTGGTCTGTCCAAATGTTTTGATCACTGTACCATACTTGCAAAACATCACACTATAACAAGCTTAATATTGAAATTCTTGACGTCGTGATTGGCGGATCATTGGTCAGAGCAGGAAGAGGTCTGTCCTGTAACGACATTGTGCTTATACAGCAGGAGTATTTAGTATTCTTTTACCCATGAAGAATTATGAGTGTATAGGGAGTGGCTGTGGAACAACACAGAGGGAGCACAGGACTAAGCATGGCAGAATGAATTTGCTTTGATCAAAGAGAATGGACTTTGATGAATGCTGTTCATTAGGCACACTACAGTGAGTTTACTAGAAATAACTTAGGGACGAAGAGGCAGAGAAGAAGAGAGAGAAAGGGAGAGAGTGGGGGGAGGGCAGTGGAGGGAGACAAAGACAGAGTGAACAACACATTCCTCTCAACACTAATGACAGCATACAAGGTTTGAGGAGGTCACACACCAATACAATACAACACATTGCATCAGCTTTGACCATTTTCCATAACTGACGACATCACATGGAAGTCCTGCATGAGCTCATTAGGATCAACATTCATATTCTCTGATTGGTACAGCACATTACTAGCACCTTTAATTCCCCCAGCCACCGCTAAGGGGAGACAACCCTCTGGCAGAAATAGCCTCAGCCCGTTCATGCCTTTATCTCAGACAGCTTTCTTGCTTTTCTAGCTCTATGGCCTGTAGCTGTTTTGAGTTTTATTCTTAAATAAACGGGTAGTTTATCAATGGGAGAAAATAGAGTGTCTCAATCCAGGGGCATGAATCATGTGTGGTCATTAATAAACCGAATCACTTGGTGGGCATACAGAGCAGCCCTGCTGAGTGATGGATGGCTGTCTGCATGAGGCTGACAGACACCGAGCGGGATATGAGAGATTTACTTTTACCTCATTAATATCACAGTCTGGATTAGAAGAGTCAACTACCGATACCTGTGCCTTTAAGTGAACCTGTACACACAGACCCCCCCCCCCCTCAGAAGTCTGCACACGGAGACTGTGTATACAACATGTAGCACACGTATGGGATGGGAAACTCTTCACGCTTTATTGCTACGGCTTAACAGAGTCCAAAAGCAGATTTGCTGTGACTGTATGGAATGCCAAACCACAATATGTCTACTGTGTCTGCAACAGAAGTGTGCGAATTGATTTGCTATGCAGGCTGCCTACATCTTTGCTGAGGAATAAGGTATGTGGAAGGAGAAGCAGATGTCAGCATCTGTTTTCTGAAATACCTGAGATTCAATTCCAAAGATATGAAAACCATTTCAGGGAACTGGGTTTGAGTTATAAAGAGGAGAGATTACAGTCCGCACATGGAGAGCCTGAACTTGGCGTTTTCCATTCCTGTTCATTCATAGAGCAGGTCTCACATATGATACATTAATGCCCTCAGACTGTAATGACAAGGATGTTTTCTTAACTCTTGGGCAGTTAGCTGCCTTTCCATTGCTGAAAAACACACAAAACACATACTAAACTATATAAAACAATAGAATGTTTACATTCTTGGACATGCAAGACTTAGTTGTGACCTTGTACGACTAGTTAAGGTGTTTTGCACACCAATGAGTATTATTTGAGGTGTGACAGTGTTTTACAAAAGCTAGAATGATTTGCTACACTTGATGCTGCGCTTAGCCCACTCAACCCGTTTTTGCTATTTTTTGTAAAACGAAATGGATTGTGTTAACAAGTGCAACACACCCAAATTGAAATATCTTTCAGCAGCACTAGCTATTGTTTGTAAGAAGCAACAAAGCTGTTATTATCAGATTTCACAGAGCCAAGCAAACTAGCTAGTCAAGGATTTGTCTACTAATTAAAGTGGCATGAGAAGCTTGCTAGAAGTGAGATATGGTTCACAATCAAGAATTTCAAATACGTCAACATTTCCTTGTATATCAGGAGCAATTAGATCAGCCATCTTGGTGCGACTTGCCATCTTTGTGTGACAACAGTTAAACCTTATAACTCAAAGGTTGGGCAAGAATGGTCTGTCCTTATGATGGCAGACACAACAAAATAAGATGCAAATGAGATGTCTCCATGTAGAAAATAGAGCGAAAGGCATTTAAAATTCTTTGGACCGATCAAAATGATTAATTATCAGTTTAGTCCTCTCTTGGCACTTTTTGCAGACAGATTTGTAGTGATCAATCAGAAAAAGAGAAATTCCAGTGGACAGGTCCTGTTCAGAAGCCACAGACACAACAGCAGAATCTGAATCAGCAGTACAACTGGGTGGACTGGTGACAGAGTTTGATAGCCATTGGCAGAGGAGTCAAAACTGGATCAGCAACACTACCTAAACCATAGTATAACAAAACCAACTTTGCCAAAGCACAGCCCCTACATCACCAAAGGGTATCAATTGACCAATTACTACCCTGAGACAAAACCAAATAAAGCCCACAAAATCTGAGCCAGAGAGCCCTTTACAAATGATTCTAGTAAGTAAAGAGTTGTTCGAAAAGAACAAAACTGCATTTAAATAGAGCTCTGAAAAAATGAAGAGACCACTGCACCTTTTTCTTTCCTTTCCAAAAAAGTTGAAAAGGAAAGCTTTGAGTGAGGAACAGAAGCGTTCAATTTGCAGTGGTCTCTTAATTTTAACCCTTCTGTTCCTTAATCAAATCCTTCCCATACAACATTTTTGGAAAAGAAAGAAAAACATGCAGTAATCTCTTCATTTTTTTTCCAGAGCTGTATAGGCATAATGTAATAAATTAGCACTATTTACTCCCTATACAACCAGCTATTTTCTAAGGTACCACTAGAAAAATCATTCGAACCGACCCCATCTCCCAGCAACTTTTATAATAGTGTTCTTCTAAAAACTAACTCATTTATGATTGATTTCATCTGGAATATTTAACACTAGGCACTGATTTTTTATAGCCTCCACCTGATGTAAACAGAGACATTGGTCTGTACATAACAATGCATTATTTATTGACAATATGTGAAAGAAGTAGGTGGATTTAGGTAGGTTTAGGCAATATTTTTCAATATTCTGCACTGGTTTTGTTTTCACATATTTGTTTACATTGCTATTTAACCGAACATCAAAATGTTTCTATCCCACGGCATCCCGATTTAGTTGACTGAAAGGCTCCATTTTGGACCATTATGCTACTATGGAAAGATAACTCAGTGTACCTCTCTATTCTTTCTTACACTTGCAATTAAGGGACTATCTTCTCTGCATAAGTCTTTTCTTTTCACCCATTGTTCTTAAAGGGCATCTCTTGAGTGATAAACTGCAGAAGCAGAGCGGTTTTGAAACCATCTCAAGTGGTTTGAGATATGGAGAATGGCAGAAGGGGGGATTGTATAGGGGGAATAATCAAATAGAGGAGAAAGATAGAAAAATGATTGTCTCTTTTATACATCCTCATCCAGTTAGATCCCCTCTAATCATCAGAATTCCACCTTGAGTATGAGGGTGACGATGATAGACCAACTATTCTTTGACTAGTGCTTCTCAAAAGAATAATGACTCTGAAACATCATATATTCAACATATCATACTATTCAACAGCACTCTCCATGTTCATACAATTATGAGTCACATCATTTTGTGACCTTCATCCAATATCACACCTTCATTTTCCCTTTATTTTCCTCCCACCACATTAAGTCACCAGCTCATGCCCATTACCATGTTAACATGCCATTATAATATTTGCAGAATAGCACTGAAAACTTATTTTGCTCTGCAACAGTGGAACGTCTTCCCTTTTGGTCAGGGCAGCTTAAATGCCCAGGCTTACCTGTGTTTTTGATTTGAACCTAGGCTACAATTTTTGGGGGATTATTTAAACAAAAGTAGGGGCCCAGGAAATGTTATGTTTGGCAATTAATTTTGATGTTCTTCATGTCCAGCTAGAAGCCTAGCCGGTGAAGATGTCAGAACAAAAGTATTAGAGTGGTGCAAAAAAAAAGAAAACCACAGAGACTGAAAAGACCTTTGACACCAAGATATGCTAAAAAAAGATGCCAACAATTATGGCATATTCCTGGATCACGTGGACCAGCTCCAAGTCACACCGATCCTGCAGCTGATGTCACAAAAGAGTAACTTTTTCCGGGTTAATATGAGGTATGATGGGAGCAGATTGGATGCTATTCTGAATAACTCTTCAAGTAAACAGTCGCCAACATTATTTACCCGAGGCCTGAAAGACAGGGTGCTTGTTTGCCTACTGTACAATTCAGAGTAACTTTGTCCTTTTTCTATGCAATTCAGAATGTCATTTCCCTAATAATCTTTAGGTGTAGGCTGCTTCATTTATATGGAAGAGTTTTGAGTTGTGCCTGTCGGGAGTGATGAGTTATCACATTTACTAAACACGTTAGCTTTTAGCGAGAATGACTTGTGCATTCTGTGATTGATCAAGACATGCACAGAGAACGCAGCAAGTGCTTTGATGCGAAGGAGTTAAACACCGGCAAATTGGTGCTAATTCCGCACTTCACCCCCTGCAATGCTTTATGTCAATATATTTCATTCAATTCAATTTTTTTAATATTGATGTGGCAAATGCTGCCTGATTACACATTGTGTAATTGGTAGTTGTTAGTGAACCGACCATTGGTAATGAACTGACTGTACAAGGCAGTTATCACATCAACATCCTCAGCTATTGTTGACCTATGGCTGTATCAAGGGCCCAGATCAATAGCTGACCAATGAACATAAATCTACATACTGCATCTTTTAATGTTTCACATAACTTTCAGGGAAGGGCAGTATTACCGGAATTTCTCTCTCTCTCGGCCCGGGAAGATATGGAAACATATACAGTATGTATATATTAAATAACTAAATTAGTTATTTAGGTTACCCTTATTATGGAATTGCCCATCCTAACTTGTGTTGCTGCGCAGATCTGATCATTGAAATTCACGATATATTGTTAAGCATGATTTTGCGTTGACTGGTAGGCCTATAGAAGATTGTCCACTGTGGCTGGTGGATGGTGACATGCAAGTGCCTTGTGGTTGGGCGGGGCTCATAAAGGTATGTTGCCCACAGGCCCCTGACCCAGTTAAAACTGCCCTACTCTTGGATGAGAGCAAGGGAAGTTGCAGTCTTTCTTCTGTGTCATTGTCATGCCGTACTCTGTGGCAAACACAATGAATGAGCGCCCATTTAATTAAGAGTACAGTGAGTGGAGTTTGGCATTGTGGCAAGGCAAGAGAAAGGCAGGTCTGTTGATAAGAACCATGTTGAGCCAGAGGTGGCCCACTGTGTTGGGTCTGTGCCACGCCTACTGCTCACGGCTGATATGACCACGAAAACCCAGGGAACCGGGTCTGATGTATTCATCGCACTTGTAGGATCTGAGCATTAACAACTACAATATGAATGTATGGTTCATTAGAAGTGATTGTGCCTAGATGTTGAGAATAACAGAAAGTTAAGATTCGGCCTGTTGGGCTCTGGTAACCACAGGAATGTATGCATAGACCATTTGGTGTGGGGGTTAGTGTCTTGGCTTTGCTAGGTAAACACACCCCTCACGGTATTTAAC
>JACXGJ010009755.1:0-23533 GCA_016801105.1 Esox niger | reverse complement strand
GGAAAGCTTTTATGCAGCACCTGGGGGTCTCGGTCAGCCTGACCTCGGGCTACCACCCCCAGTCCAACGGGCAGGTGGAGCGTGTTAATCAGGACGTGGGCAGGCTCCTTCGGTCCTACTGCCAGGACCGGCCGGGGGAGTGGGCGGAGTTCCTACCTTGGGTAGAGTACGCCCTGAACTCCCGGCACCACTCCTCCACAGGGATTTCCCCTTTCCAGTGTGTCCTGGGGTATCAGCCGGTCCTGGCTCCCTGGACCCCGAGCCAGACCGGTACCCCTGCGGTGGACGATTGGTTCCGGCGGGCAGCGGGCACATGGGAGGCTGTACAGGCTCGCCTCAGGCTCGCTGTCCGTCGCCAAAAGACCTTTGCTGATCGCCACCGCGGGGAGTCCCCGGTCTATCGCCCGGGCGACCGCGTCTGGCTCTCCACCAAGGACCTGCCCCTCCGCCTGCCCTGCCGGAAGCTGAGCCCGTGGTTTGTGGGGCCCTTTAAAGTCCTGAGGAGAGTTAACGAGGTAACATATCGGTTGCGTCTCCCTCCTGACTACCGTATTAACCACTCGTTCCATGTGTCTCTCCTCAGGCCGATGGTGGCTGGTCCCTCCCCCTCCTCTCGACATCGAGGGGGCCCCGGCGTACTCCGTCCGCGGCATCATTGACTCGAGGCGCCGGGTTGGGGGCCTCCAGTACCTCGTGGAGTGGGAGGGGTATGGTCCGGAGGAGCGGAGCTGGATCCCGAGGCGGGATGTGCTGGCTCCCGCCCTTCTATGCGACTTCCATCGCCGTCGCCCGGATCGTCCTGCTCCGCGCCCTCCGGGTTGACCCCGGGGTCGGTGTCGTCGCACGGCTGGAGCCGCGCGTCAGGGGGGGGGTACTGTGACGAATACGCCATCTACTGCCCATCCTCCCCCTGCAGGAGGCGGGCTTCGGCGTTCGACGTCACCGACCTTCTGACACCATCGCCCCATCTCATCAACTCATTGCACCGGTTGTCTCGTTTAGCGCACCTGATCATCATTTAGTCATTCCCCTCAGTATATATCTTCCCTCTGCTCCCTTTGTCTTTGTGTGTTATTGTCTCTAATCCGAGCAGATGTCAGCTCAATTAAAACCCTTCAACTTACCAGCTCCGCAGTCCGCTCCATCTCTCCCGTCTTCCGTAAAGCCTGACATTCGTAAATAAATAAGGTGAACACAAACAACAAACCAGAGCTTGAGGACCCTCACGTATCCTTCAGGTCCCACGTTTGGGAACATTTCAGGTTTCCAGTTAAAGCTCCGCGAGGTAGGAATTGTTTAGTAAAAAAAAACTCAACTTTTGTGTAAGCTGATGAGGCCCTCTAAGTGTTTTTAAGCAACTGAATTTATAATTTTTGGAGACTGCCGCAACTTTGCAGACAATTCTGTTCCAGCAATTCCGTTCCAGCTCATTGCCTTCTATGAGGTGGGAATTTCTCGGTTTATTTTGTGAATGCACATTTTACCTACTGAAGTTAGCTTACTGTAAGAAAGTATAATGGCAATAAGAGACCAGGGTGACAAGCAGTCACATCATGCCTTATCTACTACAGCATACACTACGTAAACTGTATGGAGGTGAAAGAAAACTTAGTCTAGCTCTTTATAGCTTGCAAATGGAAACCCTAAGTTAACATTATCAAGATTAGTAATAACACTTTTTTTAGCGCTTTTTTTGGAACAGGTATATCAACATTCTCTATCAGGCGTTTGTGCGGAACCGCTTTCAGACCAGTGAGTAACTGCAAAATGTTGTTTTAGTGAAAAAACTACAGTGGCAATGAGCTTTATAACATAGGAAAATAAAAATGTTATGTTTGGCATGGTTTTTCCATTGTATTGAAATCATTCAAATAAACCCGATGACAAAACGAGGAAGAGTAGAAGTGACCCTGCCCGGAGGAAGCCCGGGGCCCCCGTCTAGAGGCAGGCCAAGAAGGAGGGCTTTCCGCCGAGTGCCTGGTGGCCTGGTTTGCAATGGAGCTCGGTCGGGCATAGCTGGAAAAAGTTACGTGGCACCCCCCTCTGCATCGTATGGGCGCACTACCCACCCATAGGAGGAACCGCTGGGGTCGGGTGCTCTGCCATATGGGTGGCAGTGAAAGCCGTGGGCCTCGACGGACCAAGCCCAGGCAGCAGGGGCTGGCTCTGGGTATGTGGAATGTCACCTCTCTGTGGGGGAAAGAGCCGGAACTTGTGGAGCGTTATCAGTTAGATCTGGTGGGGCTTACTTCCACGCACAGTCTCGGGTTCTGGAACTGTACTCCTGGATAGGGGATAGACTCTATTCTTCTCTGGATTTGCCCAGGGTGTGAGGCGCCGGGCGGGGATTGGGATACTCATAAGCCCCTGGCTGAGTGCCGCTATGTTGGAGTTTACCCTGGTGGATGAGAGGGTCGCCTCCCTACGCCTACGGGTTGTGGGGGTGAAAACCCTGACTGTTGTTTATGCGCATGCCCAGAACAGCAGTTCAGAGTATTCAGCCTTCTTGGAGACCCTGAATGGAGTCCTGAATGGGGCTCCAGTAGGGGACTGCTGAGGGACTTCTGGAGAGGAGGCAACTGGAGAGGCGTGATGGGGAGGAACGGCCTCCCTGATCTGAACTCAAGTGATTGTTTGTTGTTAGAGTTCTGTGCTAGTCATGGATTATCTATAATGAGCACCATGGTCGAACATAAGAATGCTCATAAGTGTACGTGGTACCAGAGCACCCTAGGCCGAAGGTAGATGATCGATTTTGTGATCGTGTCATCGGCTCTGTGGCTGCATGTTTTGAACACTCGGGTAAAGAGAGGGGTGGAGCTGTCAACTGATCACCATCTGGTGGTGAGATGGGTTAGGGGGTGTAGAATGACTGGACAGACCGGGAAACGTCTAGTGCGGGTGAACTGGGAATGTCTGGAGGAGGCCCCTGTCCGAAAGATCTTTAACTCACACCTCCGGCTGAGCTTTTCTGACATACATGAGTGTTCAATATTCAAAGCTTTAATTGCTGGTCTTAGGTGCCTCAAGGGTCGGCGGTAACCCTCGAACACCTTGGTGGACACGGGTGGTCAGGGAAGCCGTCCGACTGAAGAAAGAGGCCTTCCGGGATATGTTATCCCGGAGGACTCTGGAGGCAGTTGCAGAGTACCGGTGGACCCGAAGGGCTGCGACGAGTTCGGGGAAGCCATGGAGAAGGACTTTTGGTTGGCACCAAGGTGTTTCTGGAAAACTGTCCGCCACCTCAGGAGGGGGAAATGGGGAACCATCCAAGCTGTGTACAGTAAGGATGGAACACTGTTGACCACAACTCAGGAGGTAATTGGGTGATGGAAGGAACACTTTGAGTAACTCCTAAATCCCAATAACACTCCCTCTTTAGTAGAGGCAAAGCTGGAGGCTGATGGGGAAGCATTGTCAATCTCCTTGGTAGAAGTCACTGAGGTAGTCAAACAGCTCCACAGTGGCAAAGCTCCGGGGATTGAAGAGATTCATCCAAATATGTTGAAAGCTTTGGATGTGGAGGGGATGTGTTGGATGACCCATTTGTGGAAATCGGGAGCAGTGCCTAAGGAGTGGCGGACCGTGGTGGTGGTTCCCCTGTTCAAAAAAGGGGATCAGAGGGTGTGTGCCAATTATAGGGGTATCAAACTACTCAGCCACCTTGGGAAAGTCTACTAAAATGTGCTGGAAAGGAGGGTTCGGCAGATAGTCGAACCTCAGATTGAAGAGGACCAATGCGAATTCCATCCTGGCCCTGGAACAACCAACCAGCTCTTTTCTCTTGTAAGGATCGATGGAGGGGACCTGGGAATATGCCCATCTGGTCTACATGTGCTTTATGGATCTGGAGAAGGCGTATGACCGGGTCCCCAGGAGATACTATGGGAGGTGCTGCGGGAGTATGAGGTGAGGAGGTCCCTTATTAGGGCTATCCAATCCAAGACTATCCAATACTTTTTATGTCCAAAGTCAGAGATGTGTTCGAGGTCTCTGTAGTAAGTCAGACTCGTTCCAGGTGGGGGTTGGCCTCCATCAGGACTGCGCTTTGTCACCAATCCTGTTTGTAACGTTTATGGACAGGATATTGAGGCGTAGTCAGGGTGGGAAAGAGTTACAGTTCTGTGGGATGGGGATCTCATCGCTGCTTTTTGCAGATTATGTGGTCCTGATGGCATCATTGGTCTGTGACCTCCAGCACTCACTGGACCGGTTCGCAGCCGGGTGCTAAGTGGTCGGGATGAGGATTAGCACCTCTAAATCCGAGGCCATGGTTATCAGCAGGAAACCGATGGAGTGCCTCCTCCGGGAAGGGAATGAGGCTTTATCCCAAGTAAAGGAGTTCAAGTATCTCAGGTTCTTGTTTGCGAGTGAGTGAAAAATGGAGCGAGAGATTGGCCGGAGAATCGAAGCAGCAGGGGTGGTATTGCATTCGCTTTACCGCACCGTTGTGACAAAAAGAGAGCTGAGCCGGAACTAGATTGTGGGTAAAAGCGGCTGAAATTAGTTTTCTCAGAAGGGTTGCTGGCGTCTCTCTTAAAGATAGGGTGAAAAGCTCAGTCACCCGTGAGGAAGCCGCTGCTCCTTTGCATTGAAAGGAGCCAGTTGAGGTGGTTCGAGCACCAGGCATCCCCAGCTGGGAGCAGACCGGACTAGGTGGAGAGATTATATTTCGACACTGGCCTGGGAATGCCTCGGGAACCCCCAATCAGAGTTGGCAAATGAAGCTCGGGTAAGGGAAGTTTGGGCTCCTCTGCTGGAGCTGCTGCCCCCGCGACCTGACAACGGATAAGCGGATGAATAAATAAACTTTCGTTATGTACCAAACTGTGACTTTTGCGTACTGTTTACACCACTACTGCATTCTGTAATTTGCTTTTTACGCAGTGCCCCAAAGGTGGTCGTAGATAGATTAGTTGAAAGTCTTTACCTACAGACTTCTAGAATCAGACTTCCTAGAAGTCAGTTAGAAAAACTATTGTGCTGACTTGATTTATCCTTTTTAGACACAAATAACTTGCCAAATATAGCACACAAATAACAATATACACAGACTAGAATGATTGGGTAAAGAATTAAAACAGAACAGTTTCCGTTTAGAGCATTCAAAAATGGAATACTATAATACCTCATGGAGTTAGTGATGCAAAGCTACCAGTCATTATACAATCTTCCCAAATGTTATGAGTACATTGGTTAAGTCATCAAGACATGCAATCCTTTCAGTTTAGTCATTGTAACAATCAGTTAGTCTGAGTCTTTGAACTGCTAAAGGTAATCTGTTACAGTTTCATCCACTTGTATAATATTAGGCAAAACACTTCATGTACAGTGGGGAGAACATGTATTTGATACACTGCAGGTTTTGCAGGTTTTCCTACTTACAAAACATGTAGAGGTCTGTAACAAAAATCCAGAAAATCACACTGTATGATTTTTAAATAATATACAAAAATTACTGTATACTACCCATCACATCTGATTGAAATGTATATCCTATATTCAGAACATCTACAATCATTTGATAGTAACATGGGGATTTTGCCTAATAATTTTTAACAAACAATTATCAGGAAGGAATGAAAGAAATTATAATATTTTACACACTACACCAATTTGCATTAATTATGTTTTCAGCATTTGGCCTTTAAATCTTATCCACATACCAATGAATATGTTCATATTTAAAACACTGCAAGAATTTTATTTGGGCATGGCTTATGGGGATGTTCTGAACATTTCTGTAATGTGTAGTACCAAAATGACAGTCAGTAAGGGAAGTCTCTATTGAGTCCTTATTGGCCTTAATTATGATATACATATTTTTTGTGGCAAAACCTTATTAAACACCAATGTATTTCACTAATTTGATTAATAACTAGACTTCCAGAAACTTTATTTCATATTTTTCATTAGTGATGTCAAACAATTAAAACAATTAATCCCGATTCACACAATCTTCTATAGTTTATTGTGATTCAAATATTTCTCTTAATAAAACCGTTTCTGTTTAAAAAGCAGTGTATTATAGTAAAGACATACTTTGTTTTATTGCAAACTATGGACTGTTCTTGACTTGGAATTAAATACATGCAAGTAATCAATGCCCTTAATTTAGTTTAATATGCATGCAATATCAGTCCATAACTTACCACAATAACTGGCTGCATCAAAATGTAGCCCATGTAAATCTAAATAGAATGCCATGTCATATCGTTTTCTTCATTAACGCACCAAGGACAATATCTTCTATGTTAGGCTACTGTATGAAACACATATCAGCCCCTGTTACTGTATCTGGAAAGTTACATGGTGTGCAGTCATTTAACCCATTGAATCACACCTAAGTTGGTCAAGGTACTGTCCTTACATGTTTTGGCTGAAATGGGGTTAGAATGGGGATCAGGTGAATGCCTCAAAACATTTCCCGAAAGATGTTAGCCACATGCAAATATACTTCATAAAGTATCTCTATGTAATTTTCCCCAGATTCAACACAATGCATAAGGTAGGCTACTTGAATAGGCAATGGCATAAGGTAGTCGTGGTGGCTAGAGACATCTCTGACCCTCAACTACATGAAGGATGTATTGAAAACAAAATTTACATGAGTAATCATGTGAAATAGTGAGACAGTTTTATATAAAAATAAAATAGTAAAATATAATAGGTAAGCCGTTTTAAATTTCATTTGGATACTCCTAGGGGTTCAGAATAACTTCAAGTTGAATAGTTTTGTATGTATAAAATATTCCCACTTCCTCACATCCATTGCACAAACGCATGTGTAGCCTTCAAACACGTTTCAGGCTGTTGTTTTAGTGCCGTGATTGTAGCGCATTCCTGTCAGCTCCCACTAAAGTCAAGCACTTGCTGGATGGTGCAGTGACTCGTGTTAATGGTGACAAAAACATTAAGGGCATTAAGTATTTTAAATTTTAATCACACACGTTGACTTTGACAGCACTAATTTTAATATAATCAAAATTTACATTATATTACATGATAAAGCTACAAAGAGAATTCAGCACCTGTGATTATTTACCTCAGAATACCACTTAATGTCCCTAGGGGACATCGCTTGAGCGTACACGGCGCATGACAGCACGTAATCCTTGACATCCTCTCTCATAAAGGACAACCAAAATGTACGACAGAGCAGTTCTGTGGTCTTGGACACTACTGGATGGCCCGAACTGAGCGACGTATGGGACCACTGCATCAGCTGAGAATGAACATGGTACATTGACCTTCCCATCGGCGGAGCTGGCTTTGTAGTGAGGGCTATCTGAACTGGAGCTCTTTGTACCGGAGAAACTAAGCGGGACATGGGGAGAAGGGTGTCAGGTGGTGTTCACTTAGAGGTGTTCACAGAGACAACAAAGTACCTGTTGTACATGGTCCGTGGGGGTTAGCAGAGTAAATCAGTAAATTGTCAGTGTAAGCAACCAGATGTCTATTGATCATGTTCTGAAATATATCGTTCATATGATGCCGGTTCTTCACCGTCATTTTGTTATGGTAATCCATGCAAGAACCTGGAGGCAGCTGGGGATGTGGAGGTGCGTATAGCATCATTGTGGCGAGCTTAATCTACGTTTTTTTTCCATTGCCTCCTCCTCTGATAGTGCAAGTAGGTAAACCCATCATGTAAAATCAGCCAGGGGTGGCCCAGCACTACTGGGTCTTGGGGTGAGTCCAAAATGAGGAGCTTCAACTGTTCTGTGTGAAAAGCCCCTACTTGGAGATAGATGGGTGATGTGTAATGGTTTACTTGGAAAGTGACAAAGGGTTGACCGTTAAGCACCCATATGTGCAAGGGGGGATGAACAGGCAATAAATCGACTCACTGGTGCTTGGCTAGTTGGTTTGTTGATAAAGGCCAAGGCTGCAACTGATTCAGAACGAACCATCAGCACAATGGAGACACACAATTGATTCTGCGCAACATCCAAAACGTAGACCCTCGTACCTTGGTGGGCATGGCTGCTATCGACTCTGGACGGACAGAAGAGTGTGACAACAAGTGTGAGTTGCTCTCATAATAGGAACAGAGGCGTTCCTGGCTCTGGCTTTCTGGAGTGGAAAGGGGCACATGTCCGAGTTGCATTGGCTCTGTTCCGTTGTACTCTATATGGGAATCAGCCGGAACATGAGTGATGGGTGGTCCAGAGTATGGTTTACCATATTCAGTGTGTGTGTAAAAGTGAATGAAAAGAGGTTCAGTCGAGGATCAGGGTAGAAAGTTCATATTTAAGAAGTCGTATGGCCTATAAATTCTGTTTTCACTCTATCTTGGTTATGATGTTCCTAAACCATTTATTTCAGATTTTTTTTACAGTTGCTAGAGTAATGTCATCTCATATAATTTTCTGGGAAAGCAGACTGCTCTTATTAATGACAAATTAATGTTGCCTTGCACTCTAGACTACTGTTTTCACCTTCTAGTCAAGTGTCTTTTTATCCAAGTGTCAGCAGTGTCTTCTGATTTTCATCTTTGTCATTAAATCAGTGATGTTTGAACAGGCTGTGAGATAAAATACATGCCCATAACCCAGGTCTGCCTGTCACAGAATCTAAGACTGTCGGTCCTTCTATCTGTCTGTGTCCAACCGTCTGTCCAATTAGAGCAAAAGATTTAGACACATCTTTAAATGTGATTATAAATTAGCTAAATATGATTTAGGCCAAGATCTTGATGCAAATTGAGCCACTTTTTCTGAATCTGCCTGTGCTAGACAGATTGCAAAATCAATTAACCCTGGTCATATTGATGTTTTGTCTTGGAGTATTATGGGATAATTAATGAACGAAGAACAATTTGAACTTGTTGGCATTTAAGTTGTCAGGAGACAATTTTCCATTTGCTCATGCAAAAAGGTAGAGAATGCTTTGTTAAAACTGTCTCAATCCGATTTTGACCTTTTGTGTCTTGTGTTCAGTTGGCTTGTCATAACCATTCTTAGACATGGCAGACACGACCATTCAGTGAACTGAAGGTCATTGCTCATGTCTTGTCAAAGTATGTATAGTGGGGCAAAAAAGTATTTAGTCAGCCATTAATTGTGCAAGTTCTCCCACTTAAAAAGATGAGAGAGGCCTGAAATTCTCATCATAGGTACACTTCAACTATGAGAAAAAAAACAATCCAGAGAATCACATTGTAGGATTTTTTATGAATTTATTGGTCAATTCCTCTGTAAAATGTAAAATAAGTATTTGGTCACCTACAAACAAGCAAGCTTTCTGTCTCTCACAGACCTGCAACTTTTTTTTAAGAAGCTTCTCTGTCCTCCACTCGTTACCTGTATTAATGGCACCTGTTTGAACTTGTTATCAGTATAAAAGACACCTGTCCACAACCTCAAACAGTCACACTCCAAACTCCACTATGGCCAAGACCAAAGAGCTGTCAAAGGACACCAGAAATAAAATTGTAGCCCTGCACCAAACTGGGGAGACTGAATCTGCAATAGGTAAGCAGCTTGGTGTGAAGAAATCAACTGTGGGAGAAATTATAAGAAAATGGAAGACATACAAGACCACTGATAATCTCCCTCGATCTGGGGCTCCACGCAAGATCTCACCTTGTGCGGTCAAAATGATCACAAGAACGGTGAGCAAAAATCCCAGAACCACACGGGGGGACCTAGTGAATGACCTGCACAGAGCTGAGCCCAAAGAAACAAAGGCTGCCATCAGTAACACACTACGCCGCCAGGGACTCAAATCCTTCAGTGCCAGACGTGTCCCCCTGCTTAAGCAAGTACATATCCAGGCCCATCTGAAGTTTGCTAGAGAGCATTTGGATTACCCAGAAGAGGATTGGGAGAATGTCACATGGTCAGATGAAACCAAAATATAACTTTTTGCTAAAAACTCAACTCGTGTTTGGAGGAGAAAGAATGCTGAGTTGCATCCAAAGAACACCATACCTACTGTGAATCATGCTTTGGGGCTGTTTTTCTGCAGAGGGACCAGGACGACTGATCCGTGTAAAGGAAAGAATGGGGCCATGTATCGTGAGATTTTGAGTGAAAACCTGCTTCCATCAGCAAGAGCATTGAAGATGAAATGTGGCTGGGTCTTTCAGCATGACAATGATCCCAAACACACCACCCAGTCAACGAAGGGTGGCTTCGTAAGAAGCATTTCAAGGTCCTGGAGTGGCCCAGCCAGTCACCAGATCTCAACCCCATAGAAAATCTTTGGAGGGAGTTGAAAGTTCGTGTTGCACAGCAACAGCTCCAAAACATCATTGCTCTAGAGGAGATCTGCATAGAGGAATTATATGATTATATGTGCTGAAGTGCATACAAATTCAATAAGTTGTACTAAGTTGTCTCCACTGACCCTGTGATGATCAGTTAGCCCAGTGGCGTCGTTAGGCCTGGGCATCTGGGGCTATAGCCCGGGATCTTTTATGAATAGCCCCAGGTCTCAAATCAACCCAAAATATTGTAATATAAGAATATCCCCGATCTATTCATCTATAATTCCGATCACACATTTTGACAATGTAGATGTGTAAGCCGCTAGCGCTTAAATTGTAATTTTCCGGATTTACATTCAAAACCCTGTACTTTCCCTGAATATATTGTGATCCTAGCGACACCTCTGAGTTAGCCTATCTAACAGTCCACAGATCAAGGAAGGGAAAGAACTTGTAGCTCAAAACCAAAGAGATGTTTTGTCTCCCATCACAACTACATTACTCTCCTCTCCTCCTCACCGCTGAAAAGATGATTTTAAAATAGGATTTGATTTAGCCCATAGCAACGGCTCGAGTGAATTCTTTGTTTACCGTCCACTGTGTGAAATATTACATTTACAAACATTCTTTTCATTGCCATTCTCATAAATAGCTTTCATACTGTAGGCTATCGGAGTTGGCATGCAACTCTTTGCCAGTTAAAGATCATGGCGTGACTGGGAGATTCAGCCGACTGACATGAAAGCACCATTGTTTGTCTGAGGGAGGGATCCAGACGTAGGTTTGACTTCTATTCAAAAACGATGTTCTTCTTTTTTTAAGAGAGTTTGTCATGCATTTCTACAATTTATTTTTCAGGAAAGTGTGGAAAAAAGAGAAGTGGCCTGGATTCAAACCCAAGCTGTGTGGGGGGGGGGGTCCAGCAGTCTAAGACGCTTCAGCACATGTACCACTGCAGAATAGTTTTGGATCTGCCACACTGCTCTTTCAGCAAAAGACCCTCTCCACCGCTTTCCAATAGAGTACTAAGATTATTACTGACAGAACCATTACTGAATTTTGGCAGATTTCACAAATGTTTTGGGCAATAACAATCACCTGTTAAAAGGTGGAGGATACATTTCTAGATGGGGATCATGGGTAAAATTGGTGTAACAATGTAATTGTTTCTCAAATGACAGACAATAAATAATGTTTGAGGTTCCACAACTTTCTCAATTGTCAAATACTTAATCTTAAAAATGTTCAGCTGTCCAGTTTCAAAGGGATATTCCTCATTTGCTTCAACATTAAGGAAGTTATCTAAATTACAGTGACAGCGCATTTAGTGTCACTTTTGTGAATTGTACATTTACTATTGGTTGACCAGTTTACAAAGGCTGTCTATTTTAATGCATTGATGTGTTAAAATTGCAATTTTGTTGGCACAATCATTCCCTACATTATTCAGTTTGAACAGAAATTGTGGGAACTGTGTATAGATTTAGAATCCAGGAAATTAGAGGTTCCGTCATTACTTGTTCTATCATTGCTTTGGGGACAGATGAATGTGTGTCTTAGTGGTACTGACAGAAGCGGAAGGGGGTTGCTTTTCTATTTGACAACAGAAGCTGTTCAGCTGCATAATTATAATTCTGCTTTTTTATACTGTGGATATAAAAAGTCTACGCACCCCTGTTAAAATGCCATGTTTTTGTGATGTAAAAAAATGAGACAAAGATATATCATGTCAGCACTTTTTCCACTTTTAATCTGACCTATAATGCGAACTGAATAACAAACTGAAATCTTTAAGGGGGAAAATATACAAACAAAATCTTACACTAACCTGGTTGCATAAGTGTGCCCACCCTCTTATATCTGAGGTTGTGGCTGTGTTCAAAATTAACCAATCACATTCAAACTCATATTAAATATGTCATTACACACCTGTCATCATTTAAAGTGACTCTGATTAATCACAAATAAAGATCAGCAGTTCATTTTCCTGACATCTTCTTAGTTGCATTTCAAAAGCCATGGTCCGCAGAGAGCTTCCAAAGCATCAGATGGATCTCATTGTTGAAAGAAATCATTCAGAAGGGTACTTTCCAAAGCATTAGATATACCATGGAACACAGTGAAGACAGTCATCATCAAGTGGAGAAAATATGGCACAACAGAGACATTACCAAGAACTGGACATCCCTCTAGAATTTATGAAAAGATAAGAAAACTGGTCAGGGACACTTCCAAAAGGTCTATAGTAACATTAAAGGAGGGGCAGGTTTTTCTGGCAAATACTGGCTGTGTGCTACATGTGAGAACAATCTTACGTATTCTTCATACGAATGGGCTATGGGATAGGGTGGCAAGACGGAAGCTTTTTCTTACAAAGACAAACATCCAAGCCCGGCTGATGTTTGCTAAAACAAACATCAAGTCTCCCAAAAGCACATGGGAAAATGTGTTATGGTCTGATGAAACCAAGGTTGAACTCTTGCCATAATTCCAAAAGGTATGTTTGGCACAAAAACAACACGGCACATCACCCAAAGAACACCATACCCACAGTAAAGCATGGTGATGGCAGCATCATGCTTTGGGACAGTTTCTCTTTTATAAAATAAAAAGGTTTTTCAACAAAGTATTAGTTCCCCCTAAAATATTTCAATTTGTTTTTCAATTGAGTTGTTCACATTACAGGTCGCATTAAAGGAAGAAAAAGTATGTGATTTATCTTTGTCTCATTTATTTTTTAATCACAAACACCTGGCATTTTAAAAGGGGTGTGTAGACCTTTTATATCCACTGTACCTTAAAATGATTTCTGGTGTGTGACTGCTGTGAAAAACTTTCATTTCTATTACTGCAGATATACTGTATTATGTTCATTTATTGTAACAATGCAAAATGATATAGAAAGGCAATTTAATGTAAAGAGAACACATGTTTATAATACACCCACTGCACTTTGGCTAAAGAGGTCAGTTTAAACATTACATTTCAAAGACACTCTGTGTTTAGGACAGTCAAAACCAGAGAGCCTACACCCTGCAGTTTTTCAGACTGCTTGTGTATTGCCGTATATGGCTAGTCTAGTTTATAAGTGGTCAGAGAGTAGAGGAACTAGTCACACAGTTTAAATAAGATGAAATAATGTGTTGACATTCAGTGTTTTGGAAGGATCTGATGTGTCTGTGAGTTGGTGTGTCCAAACCTCTGCATGTGTGTTTTTAGTAATACATGTTGTCACTGAACTCCGCAGACTTCTTGGGGGTTGACAGTACTGATTTTCACCTTGATTCTGGAAACATAGGCCCTCTCTCTCACCCACCACCAACACTCCCTCTTGAACCATAGACTTGGACAGACAATGCATATCTGTATCTGGCCATTTTTACCTAATATAGTGTTTAAAAGACTGCCTGAAACTGGATCCCCAACATTTAGATATTGAGAAGATAAACTGCAGGGGGCTTCTCTTCTGTGGTGTTCATCCAATCTGGCAAATGCAGAGGATAGCTTTAAGATGAGATTACTTTGACAACCTCCAAAAGCCCCCAAGAATTGCATTGCAAAAAATGTTTCGAAAATTGCACCAGCCCCCAAAAAGTAGGACTGGCGCAGGTGGTGGTGTATTTATCAATGAACCAGATTTCCTTAATAAAGCCCTTTGTCCATAAGCAGCTTCACAACGGCTAAAAGCCCAAGGAGCTAGCAACAACAACAATTGATGCGCCACCTTCTCTGCCATCTTCCCTGAGATTCAGTTGAGAGCGTAGTGCATGGTGGGACTGTTGACGATGCTTACAGTTACCTACCTGAACACCACAAGCAAAGTACAATTATTATGCCTTACCATTGTAATTGTTGTAGCTACAACACGGAGGAGAACTGTCGTATTCAGTTAAAGATAGCAGTGTCAGAGGCTCGGCTTCAAACGCAAATGTCAGGCAAGGATTATTTTAGTGTAGAAATGGGACAAACTGTGTCTGTGTCACCTGGAAGAAACAATAGGGTTGTTAGCCCCCTGGCACAGCTCCCGCAGCCGGGCAAGAACTTTCTCTTGGTCACTGGGAAGAAATGCTGTCGACCTGTTAAACCTGGGTCACTGATAGAGCCAACTGAGATTTTCAACTGGTTTTCCCCACTGGAGTCGGAGTCAAGGCCTGAGCCATTTTCAGAGGGGAATGATGGGCAGGCATTTTCTACCGGTGGCCCAGCAAAACTGAAAACTTTAGTCATCGGCGACCCCATTACCTGCAGTATTAGACAAAAGAATCAGCAAGCGATTGTAAAATGGCCCCCTCCCAGCTAAGAGCAGTGACGAGCTGTACAGCAGACTCGCGCACCTCAGTCGCTGGTTGAAAACGGAGTTCTGTCCGTCGCAGGAGGTAGAGTTTGTAGATAACTGGCTCTCTTTTTGGGACTCGCCAGGAAATAGGGTCAGGCTTGATCTGCTGAAGCGCAACGGACTTCATCATAGCTGGAGTGGTGCTCTGCTTTTATCTAGGAACATTGACAGAAGTCTCACTCCTCACAGCCTCACCATGAGATAGGGTGCAGGACACGCCACAGGCTGTTAGCCAGCCTGCTAGCATGCTGGAGTCTGTCGATAGCAGTAGTTTGGCCTATTGCAACAGTGACTCGTTCCAGGCTGAGAAAAGTTAAACAAGGAAGCGTTAACAATAGCAACCTTTTTAAGATAAAACCTTCCTCGGTCACAAATAAAAATGACTGTATTACCTCACAAAATAGGACTCCTAAATGTTAGATCCCTTGCTCCAAAGGTAATTGCAGTAAATGAATAAATCTCTGATCATAAACCAGATGTTATTGGCTTGTGTGAAACATGGCCTGGTGAATTTACTGCCCTAAATGAGGACTCTACTCCTGGCTATACTAGTGATCATATACCCTGTGCATGCCGAAAACTAGGGGGTGTTGCAAATACAGTGCCTTGCAAAAGTATTCACCCCCCTTGGCATTTTTTGTGTTTTGTTGCCTCACAACCTGGAATTAACATGGATTGTTTGAGGATTTGCATCATTATTTATTTACAGAACATGCCCACAACTTTGAAGAAGTTTTTTTTATTGTGAAGTAAACAACAAATAGCACAAAATAACAGAAAAATTCAATGTGCATAACTATTCACCCCCCTAAAGTGAATACTTTGTAGAGCCACCGTTTGCAGCAATCACAGCTCCAAGTCGCTTTGGATAAGTCTCTTTGAGCTTGCCACATCTTACCACTGGGATTCCTTGCAAAACTGCTCCAACTCCTTCAAGTTGGATGGTTTGTGCTTGTGAATAGCAATCGTTAAGTGTTATTTTTAACCTATAAACCAATAAATGGTCTTGCTCCTACATATTTCGTAGAAATGATCCATCCATGCATACCTGCATGTAACTTTAGATTGCAAGATGCATTCTAATTGTACCTAAAATTTCTAAACAAACAGCCGGAGGCAGGGCCTTCTCTCCTAGAGCTCCATTACTTTCGAATGATTTGCCAATTAAAGTTATAAATGCAAACTCAGTGCAAACCTTCAAGTGTCTACTAAAGACTCATCTCTTCAGCCTGGAATATGATTAAGTGTAGTCTGGCCCAGCAGCGTGAAGGTGATTAGAAAGGCCTGATACTGTCCACCCTGCTGTCTTGCCAGGTGGGCTCTCATCGCCACTAGGATACCCTCCCTCCAATGCCATTCGGGGGCGGAGTCACTGGCTTGTTGTTGTCTCTCTGTTGCGCACTTGTGCAATTGGGCTGTACTCTGTTGGCAATACTCAGCACTCATTCAGGATGATTGCGGTTGGTGGGTTTCCCTTTGGTTGATGCTTGGCAATGTGGGTTGATTAATTACCTGCCTGTTGGGCCCTGTCCAGGGCCTCCCCCGGATAGGGCCACAGGGTCACTGGATCCCCCTGTCTCAGCCCCCAGGTCTTAAACTGCTATATTATTGTGCTGGGGGAGTAGGATCTAAATCTTCCCTGTCTTCTATTGTTTTAAACTTAGGAGGACATGAGGTTTTGGCCCACACTTGCAGAGTACCAGGCTTGACTCATTGCGGTCCCTGTCCAAAGTCCTCCAGATTGTGTTGCAAATCATAAAACTCATTAGTTATGTCAAAACTTAGAAAGAAACATGGAGAGGACCAAGATTCTGAGCAGTGGCCAGAACTATTTTGACTGTACCAGGTGAAAGGTATCAGAGTTATTATTTCATGGCCGTTTTCTTTAAATGCTAAAACATGTTACCAGTTGAGTCCTGCATCACTCTCTGTGGTCAGTAGTCGACTCTCAACAACATAGATATTGATGTGGTCTAGAGCGCCACCCACAGACAGCCTGCAACTATAAACAATGTACCAAACAGCCTGTTTTAGGCAATACATTACAGTTTTATATTTTTTGGAAGTCATTTACTAGGTGTTCTTATCCAATGTAATTAAAAGTTGGAATCTATGATTAAACAAATCAATACACTTGGCATTAAAGGTTAATTTCCCATTACCTAAAATATACAAAGGATTGTGTTTCCACTAAGTGGTATATCTACATAAAAATTCCTTTTTAGTCTAGGAATTGGCTTATTCTAACTATGAGGAAATCATTTTAAAATAGATGTTGTTATTTTTTCTTACCCATACCCATTGCCTTTCTTCTGTCCTCAAACGTCTTTCATATCAGTAGCAGTCCACATCACACTGACTGAATGAATTGATGTAGTTAGAGCGAGCGCAACTGTAACTGTCAGCGGGTAGTCATGACAACCATGTTAGACTGAAAGCGCAGTGTACACAGCAGATGTTGCCTGGAGCAACGGGTTAATAAACAAAGAACAGTTGGACACTTATTAGTAGAGGGAAAGTTCACTGCGGAAAAGCACTTGTGTCTAATTAGAGATCACTGAGCTAAATAAAGGTGTGTAATACAAAATAGCCTATGTCACACAGTTAATTTTTACATTTCTTATTGAATGAAAGGCTAACAATTTCATTACTTTACATACATAGGTACTCTATGAATAGGAGATTACCTCAAAATGTGTAGCCATTGTGTTCTACAGTTTCACAGTTTCATCCTCTGGTGATAACATCCGGCAGTTAAATTATCTCTCAGATTTACTCACAACTGGCATTAGAGTACCATATCGGTGTCAAGTAAGGGGAAAAGACAAGCCCATCCAAACCCCGTACTGGTTAATACATATCATCTGTGCCTATGACTGCCATGATCTGTCCTCAAGTTAAATTGTAGTCATTTAGCAAACGCTACATTGTCCTTTACAGTATTGAGTGTTGAGATGTTACAAGCACATTGATTTTATCAAGTGATCTACACTGGACTTCAATGAGTGTTTGGGGCTCCTTTGATTTTACCAACTGTTTGTGTATGACCTCATCAAAATGAAATCTTGTTAAAAGCATGTCAAATAGGTTATGGAACCATCTTTAGAATTTGTGAGGGAAAACAAGTATTTGAACACTAAATTGCTCTGGTTAATTTTCGTTTTAACCACTAGATGGGTATCTAATATAATAAAATAGAACAGAAGGGCTCTTGACTATATGACTGAGTCTGCTCTGATATGACATTATGGTTCAATCAACTTACCAATATTGAGGCTACCAGCAGCAAAATGACTTTGTTTGCTCAACAGTTTATAAATATTTGTTGACCAAACAAATTTGAATTGTATGATACCATTAAATCTTAGTCACACAGTGAACATAGAATTCAGCTTGAGACATTTATTTTTACCATATTTGAATATTAACAATGTTGTTACCATCTACAACTATATTTGTTAGTAACAGACATGGTTGTTGGTGGAAATGATTTTTAATTCTGCAGCCTTTAACTAATGAATATCAAATAAATAAATAAATGGTGAACTGTGTAACAATACATGAATTGTAATTAGTGCCGTAAGTGGTCTTTCATTCCAGGTTTCAAGGCCAGGTCAAGTCGAAAAGTTGCATTCAATCATAAATCATAATATATGGGTACTTCATAAATTCACCTTTTGGATAATTTTCATGTACAGTTGTAATTACTTTTTGCTTATTGTGTTGTAACTTCATAATTATGCTGTTGTGTGCTGACTGTGTTAAACACTGTTCATCTGTCCCCTTACTGTTCTACCTCTTCATTCTCTTCCTTCTTCTCCTTTAAAAAGATGTGATATCAGACTGCAGTTTATGTCATTAGCATACAAGACAAGACAGTTATGATGGCTTGTAAGACAAAAACAGATGTTTAAGCATAGATATCTTGGTCTAGTTCATTAAATTAGCACTTTCCCAGGTGGAACAGTGGGTACAGTGTCACTACCCCCTTTCAAAATGTTCAGCTGTTGTTGCCTTACAAACAAATGTAATCTGAATTTTCCCGGCATTATTTACAATATCCAAGTAAAAAAATCTAAACTCTGAAAACTAAACACACCGCTCCAGAAAATTAAGGGAACACTTAAATTACACATCGGACAAAGAAAATATATTTATATAACTTGTTCTCAATGATTCCATTAAGTAATTGTGGAGAACACAATCACATAGAAACAGTCAATGAAAATCACCAACCAACTGGATTCAAACTGACACCAAAAATCTAAATAAACAATCTGGGGTGAAAATCATTTTTGGAGGGAACTATTACATTTCATTTTCTTAAGAGCTATTCTTGAGGGGGACACTTAAATTTGTGCTGTTAGACAGTTTTAGTTTGCACCCTCGATTTACTTGCTACAGTAGTTCTGCAAATTCAGCTCTTTTGTGTGAACCTACCAACATAAAACATACTACCAACATAAAACATACTTACTGGATGTTAGCTACAAGCATTAAGTGCCTGTCAGGCGATAGATACAAACTGTCACCTTGCTGGCTAAGGATCACTGCATACATTGCATTACATGCTTATCTCGTTGTACATTTAGTGTTGCCATTTGTATTGCATTTGCATTCATTGCACATCTATACATTGCGCTTGTAATACATCATCTAATCTAATTGACTTGAAATCAAACAGCTGCAAACAATGGTTGATGTTACTTTAGCTAGCTAGCAAACGTTAGCTAACCGCTAGCCCACAAAGTGTGAATTCAATGCAGAGAAATTGCAGGCTGGAGACAGTTATAAATGTGTTTTATTGTATTGTGTGGTAAACGTAAATAAAAATAAACATAAAGGGAATATAAAAAAGTCTACACACCCCTTTTTTGTGATGTTTAGGAATGAGACATTAATGTGACTTATAATGTGTATACATTGGATTTTAAGTTCAGATGCGAAAATCCATTTATTGATTTGTCTGTGTGCACCATTTAATAACAATCTTCCGTATTCATCATATGAATGGGCTATGGGGTAGGGTGGCAAGATGTAAAAACATCCAAGCCCGGCTGAAGTTTGCAAAACAAACATCACGTCAACCAAAAGCATGTGGGAAAATATGTTATGGTCTGAAGAAACCAAGGTTTAACTTTTCGACCATAATTCCAAAAGGTATGTTTGGGGCAAAAATCATCCAAGTACACCATACCCACAGTGAAGCATGGTGGTGGCAGCAACATGTTTATGGGCAGTTTTTCTTCATCTGGAACCAGGGCTTTAGTCAGGGTGGAGGGAATTATGAACAGTTCCAATTACCAGGCGTGCGTTTGAAAGCAGAAGATGAAATGCACCTTTCAGTACGACAACGACACAAAGCACACATACAAATTCACAAAAGCATGGGTTCACTAGAAGAATATTAATGTTTTGAAAAGGCCCAGACAGAGACCAGACCTGAATCCAATTGAACATCTGTGGGGTGATCTGAAGAGAGCTGTGCACAGGAGATGTCCAATCTGAAAGATTTGGAGAGCTTTTGCTAAGAGTGGTCACATATTGCCAAGTCAAGAGGTGCCATGCTAAAAGACTCCTACCCAAAAAGACTGAGTGCTGTAATAAATTCAAAAGGGGCTTTAACAAAGTATTAGTTTTAGTTTAAGGGTGTGCGCACTTATGCAACCAGATTATTGTGGGTTCCCCAGTAATTGAAATATTCACGCTATAGGTCATATTAAAGGTGGAAAAAGTTCTGAATCATCTTTGTCAATTTTTTTTACATTACAAACACCTGGCATTTTATCAGGGGTGTGTAGACTTTTTATATCCACTGTATACTTTGTTATATCTACTAAGTTGTTTAACACATCTAGATGTGAAAAACAGGAAATTAAAGCTGCATTTTTTTATTCTTGTCTCATCTTTTGATCTTGAACCCAAATGTCTTCAGTGACCATCAAAAACAAAGGAATATGCCTTGCCGTTCCAATACTTTTGGAGGGGACTGTACATCAAGTAACATGCATCAAGGGTACCTTAGTGAGTACTAAGACAATATAATTAAGAAATACAGCAAATGAAAACACTGTTAATAAAAGACTATTAGCATTATGAGGAACATTGCTGAATATTCCTGAAAAGTTTGTAGGATCAGGTGCTTGTTTGAATATGTGTGTATTAAAACCTCTTCCTTCTTCATTGTAGAATGGTTCTAGCTCAGTGAAATTGCATAGTGATTGCTTATGGACTGCACTCATCAAGTCATTCCACAGATTCTCAATGGGATTTATGTCAGGGCTCTGACTAGGCCACTTAAAAACATTCATCTATTTGTCCTTCAGTCACTGTAATGCTGCTTTGACCGTGTGCTTTGTATTATTGTCATTTGATCAAGCAATCAAATTTAGTTTATAAAGCCCTTTTTACATGAGCAGGTGTCACAAAGTGCTTTCACAAAACACCCGGCCTTAAACCCCAGGGAGCAAGCAACAATAGTGATGAACTTCAGTGGCTAGGAAAAACTCCCTAAGAGAGCCGAAATTTAGGAAGAAACCTAGAGAGGAACCGCGGGGTGACCAGTCCTCTTCTGGCTGTGCCGGGTGAGCAAATTAAGAGTCCATATTGTAATAGTTCAATGCATGTGGGCTAAGCCCAGAGTTTATTTAAACCTAGTCCAGATTGGAGGCAAAACCAGAGGGACAAGAATGGGGGGGGTCAGCAGAGTGGCAGCTGAAATCGTGAGGCATTTTCCTGATCTGCAACACAGCCAGGAGGACTCTGGACAGGGACGGCAACAAGTCAAGCCTTGTACTCCGCATGTGTGGGTTAAGACCTCATGTCTTCCTAAGTTTAAAACGACAGAAAACAGGGAAAATTAAGACCCTTCTCCCCCAGCACAATAATATAGCGGCGTAAGACATTGGGGCTGAGACAGGGGGGTCCAGTGACACTGTGGCCTTATCCAGAGGAGGCCCCGGACAGGGCCCAACAGGCAGGAAATCAATCCACCCACATTGCCAAGCATCAACCAAAGGGACCCCCACCAACCGCAATCATCCTGAATGAGTGCCGAGTATTGCCAGAAGAGTACAGCCCAATTGCACAAGTGCGCAACAGAGAGATAACAACAAGCTAGTGACTCCGCCCCCAAATGGCATTGGAGGGAGGGCATCCCAGTGGTGATGAGAACCCACATGCCAAGACAGCAAGGCATGGTGTTTTTACACTTTGCAATGTGCTTTTTGGCAAAGCTCAAACTAAACAAAGCTCAAATGTTGTTTTTTTATGATTTATTTTCTTGCCATCCTCCCACAGAGGCCAGATTTGAGAAGTTCTTATGATATTGTGGTCATATGCACACATTGACCAGTCTTTTCTTGTTAGGCTTGAAACTCCTTCAAAGTTGCCATTTGCTTCTTGGTAGCTTCTGTGATCTGTCTCCTCCTTGGCTGGTCATCCAGTTTAAAGGGACAGCCTGATCCATGCAAGGTCTGGAATGGTGCCATACGCCTTCCAGTACTTGACTGGACTCCCCCAAAATACTGTAAAACACCTGCAGCTCATTCAGAATGCAGCTGCAAGAATGTTAACCAGGGCCAAGAGGATAGAGCACATCACTCCAGTCCTAAAATCTTTGCATTGGCTTTGAGTCAGTTACAGAATAGATTTTATAGTTGTGATTTATTTCAAATATATTTCTGATATGTTTGAAGAATATAAAGAGCAGGGCTCTTAGATCCATGAACACGTGTCAGCTAGTAGAGCCCAGAATCCAAACAAAACATGGTGAGGCTGCATTTAGCAGTTATGCTGTACACAGTTGGAATAGACTGCCAGAACATCTTAGACGTGCACCAAACATATACATTTTTAAATCCAGGTTAAAAACCCTTTTTTCACTTGCCTATGACTGAGCTCTTAAACTCATTAAACTTAACCACTCTCTTACAGCTTTTATAGCTTTCTCTTATTATCATGTCTTATTTTGTTTTATTCAATTTCTATTTTCTTATTCTGTTTTATTATTATGATGTATTTTATATTTCTCTTCTTATTTTATTTTGTTATTAAATGTATATCTCTCTATCTTTTACCAATTGTAATGCAAGTTCTGGTGCTATCAGAGGAATAACCTCTGTGTAAATGTAAGAATCTGCGGACGACGTATAAGACGTTGTAAGACGTTGAAAGACGTTGATGCAATGATTATCTCACATAGAGAATGACAGGTCCATCCTAGCATCGGAATGAGAGGATTGAGATGCTTGATTATACATGTCTCCCTATAGGATGTTCAAAGCTGCCAGATAAATTACAAGATGGCAGACTAAATGGCTGACCGGTGTAAAATAATTAGACCATGTATACCAACTACACAGACACAGGACTCATTTCCTCCACATGCATAATTAATGTTTTTCACAATGACACTATTTAGACTGCCATTGACCTAGAATGCTGATTATTTGGCTACAAACCTAATTGCCTAGGAGGTGCAACACTGCATCAAGAACCTCCACCATCTTGGATATTTTGTACAGTGAACATTTTATGAAACCTATAAAAATTGATTGACTATTATGCTTTGATTGACTGGGCAATCGGCATAATAGTTCTAATAGATCTCTCCCTGTAGGGTGTTTAAAACTAAGAGAAATAATACAAAATGGCGGACAATATGGGTGACCACTGTAAAAAATATATGAAAGTACTTACCATGTGATTATTTCTGCTACCATATGCTTACAATGTTTTTATGACTACTTCCCTATTCTCACCATGTCACTGGAGAACCCTGTCCTTGTCATACGGTCCGGGGTATGAGGACAGATAGGCAGAGGCAGAACGGCTGTTTGGATAATAATCCATGTTTAATGAAAATGAACAAAAGAAACAAACTTACAACTTAGAGCAGACTCGATGACTGGGCGTAATGTAGCCTACGGCTGACAACCAAAATGAACCACACGACCGTGTGGAAACATTGAACATAAATAGGT
>JACXGJ010009754.1:0-23544 GCA_016801105.1 Esox niger | reverse complement strand
GCGTGCGTGCGTGTGTTGGCACTTGTCTTCAACAGGGTCTGCCAGGCCCACCTGGGACAGAGGGACCAGAAGGAAAGCCTGGTACACAGGTTCCCATTCTAGATCATATTTCAATACCAGGATCACACCACTGAAAACACTAAGCCTGTTTAAATCAACACCCAGCAATGTACCCAAATAGACCACCAAAGAAAAGTATCTCTGTTGTCTGTATTTTTCCTTGTCTTCACTGAATATATTGGCAGATTCTTGGGAGTTTTCTTCAGAAATATTTGCTGTAATTACAAATTCTATTTAATTGTCTCTTGTAGGGTTAAGAAATGTTTATCCCAAATTCAAAGTTTTCAAGAATTCCGAGATGTAAAATTCTTAGAAAGAACTAGAATTTTGCATAATGATAGCAGGCTTCTTTAGAAAAGTATTTGGGGGGAACTCAAGCAGTTCTGGTTCTGAACACAAGATGACAAGAGTCGCAATGTTGACAAAAAAAACTTGAGAACGAATTTTGTAATTCATCACTCTTCAACCTCAACCCCATTTCATTACATTTTAAAGTAAATATGGCAAGAAGAATGCCTTATGTAGTCACGGCTGCTGTTAATCGTAGGATCTGTGTTGTCCACAGGGGTTGTTTAGGACCTCTGTTGATGTATATTGACAGTAGTTCTCATGTGTTGCAGGGCATCTCTGGTTCAGTAGGAGTAACTGGCAATAAAGGCCTAACGGTAAGAACAAGCAGAGACATTGTGCAAAACAGGTCCAATGCATCGTCATATCATAGATAATCATACAATACACGTGTTTCACTTACGAAACTAAGTTACCAAGAGAACTTCAGATTGTGACCTTTATGTTTAAATGCCCAGGGTGGTCAATGATATCAGTCTCCCAGCTCAGCTATTTTTGGCTGGGCAGTGCGAGGTGCTGAAATAAATATAAACACCTTATCACATTTTATAGGACACCCCTGGATTATATGACTTTTTTTATATGATTCATGACCAGGCAATCACAACAAACGCAGACTTGGCCCGAAATTTTAATAGCACTGGAATGTACCTGATACCGAGCTAGTTAACAATACCGGTTGTCTCTTCACGCTTGTAAACGGGAGCTGTAAAAGTTTGTGTGAGTGGGTGGGTCAGTGATATCACATTATCGCCACACACACACACACACACACACACACACACACACTCACACACACACACACACACACACACACACACACACACACACACACACACACAGCCTCTCTGATATAAGCATAAGAGCGTGCGGTATGAAGATAATACAATATGAGGCGTGAAAGTGGTTTCTACAGTTTATCAGTCAGTCACTTCACCTGCAGGGGCTTTGCAACTTTGAAGGTATATTGTGTTACAACCTCCTGCTATATGGACTCCCCAGCCAGAGAGAACGTTGATGGAGTAGTAGAAAACCAGACCTTATTGGGACTCGACTCGATTTCGAGGGAGGATAGGGGATATAGCTGAAAGTTGTAATTGTAATCAGTAGGTGATATTATTGGTGTTATTAATTAGAAAGATTTGAAGTTGCATCTGATTATATGAGGTGCAGTATGCGTTTGTACTCCATTAGGCGCAGATAGCTGCATTAAACAACTTTATGAAAGAAATATACCTATAAATGCTGAATGATCTACCAGCATTCTGCATAATTTTATATGTTATTTTATATTTATATAACCTATTTTATATATTATATGAATAAATTCCAACTTTAATGTTGCATTTGAGTCGACCCAGGTTTAAGATCCCTCTCTTCTTCCGCTCTATCATTCATTAATTTGCCCTCCCTGTTCTTTATCCAGGGATTTCAGGGCATTGCCGGAGAGCCAGGTCCAGATGGTGCCTCAGGAGCTCCGGTGAGTTCCTGAAGCCTCAAAGTTTATTCCCGTCAGACACCTTGTGTTCAGCCAACAATAAAGTTGTTTGGGGACATTGCAATCGTAAACATGAACAATGGTCTAGCAGACATTTCTATATAATCTATGATTTTAAGTTCTACCCTTTTCAGATGAATGGATTGTGGTGCCTTGAAACCTCTTTGGTTACAGAGTAGTTGTGTATTTGTCAGGACACACTATGGCTTTTTAAATGCGGACACAAAATCCTCTCTGGAGATGATTTTAAACCTCCACTGAATTGGCATTTCTCTGGTCTGTAATGAAATGCTGTGTCTGAAGCAGAATTAACGTCCATCACTAGTCGACCAGAAATGTCAATCAAATAAAGCTGCATTGGCATGCCTGCCACTCTTTTAAAGTAAACAACAGTTTTTTAATACTGTACCTTACCAAGGTATTTTGAAATTCATTTTCTGAAATAATTTTCAGTTTTCTGTATCACTGTTCAGTGTCTGAAAAGGATATTTGTGTTGGGAATGTAAGACTTCATCTCGAACAGCTCAATGAGTGAAACGCCGTCTCATTATCAGGGCCCACCTGGACACAGAGGACCATCAGGGATCCCTGGGCCACAGGGAGAGAGGGTGAGTGATAAGTTAGGAAAATTAACTACAGTATGCACTTCATTGTCATGGTCATATCAGGGTAAGAAATTGTTACGATTACTGAGAATGTTTTTAAGGGGCGTACTTTCCTCCTTAACCAGTATTTTGGACTTTGAAAATACAAAATAACAGTATTAAAATGAGTTATTAGTTTAAATTTGTTATTACTTATTGGAAAAATATTTTATGTTTATACACTGGTCTTTAGGGTATTTTGCCATTGTTGCTTTTGTTTTGCCAACCTCTTTTTTCACCAGGGTTTCACAGGGAAGGAAGGTGTGGAGGGACCTCAGGGCCCTGTAGGCATGTATGTAAGTGGCACTTCTGTAGGGCAAACAGGGCAGTTTGGACCAACCCAATCCATATAAACCTGTCCTTAATCCAATTTGATGCTATCCTGTTTTCAATCTGCTTTCAACTGGTTTTTCTTCCCCTCAGGGTTTCCCTGGTAACACGGGAATGCGTGGTGTGACAGGTCCCATGGGAGAGAAGGTAAGGAGTCACCTTAGTCCCAATTTGCGGTATCTTTGTTCCCAATTGCATAGCATCATTGAGACTTTGTGTTTGTTTTCCAGGGAGATACTGGTGTGAGAGGCCTGCCTGGTCTGACTGGGAAGGTTGGACCTCCAGTAAGTGTCTTTGATATGAGGTTCTTGTAAGACCAACCATGACTGATGGTATGTTGAGTGATGGTAGGAGTATTGAGCCGGTGTTGGTGTTTCTTTTTTTTAGGGTTTACCAGGACCTTCTGGGGAAAGAGGCCCTCCAGGGCCTCAGGTAAACTACATTTCCTTGAATATTTTTTTTTAAAGAATACCACAATGTTATCATGGTAGGCTTGATTCTGTGGTACATATTTCACCTGTCAGTGATGTGTGTTTTCTCCTCAGGGTCGTCTAGGGGATCTGGGACCCACAGGGGTAGAGGGACCACAGGTAAATTACAGCAGAACATCACTTCCCATCACTTCTCCTTCAACAGCCTTAACCTATGTTGACATGTCCATTATAGAGTCTTGCTTGGCGAGACCAACCCTTTAGACACAAAACACTATGGCGACAAGACGAATACATGTAGCTAATCACCGGTGTGTGTTCCAGGGTCCTCCGGGTCTCCAGGGCTCAGATGGAACAATGGGGAAGCCAGGACCCAGAGGAAGCAAAGGGCCTGTGGGCCCAGAAGGTCCTGCCGGACCAGCAGGAATACCAGTGAGTGGGTACTGACTTCCAGCCGCCTATCTCTTCTCTATACAACCTCTGATGACCGCAACCTCTTTAGAAGCTAAAATATAGTGTCTACATGGTACATTAAGTCTCTTGTTCCTGTTGGATGCATTTCTTGTCAGGGTTCAGTGGGGGAAATAAATCAGTGTATTACCAATTTATTTGACTGTTTACAATTTGTAGCCAATTAATGCTTATTTGGCATGGGTGGGGATGTCAAGCACAGCTCTCTAGCTTTGCTTTAGTGTAGTGCTGTGTCGTTCTGCATTTTAATGTGGCTTACTCCCTAGGGAGTGGTAGGTGCTGATGGAGTAATAGGACCAGCAGGGGAAAGAGGAGAAATGGTAAGTATAACAACATGATGCCAATAATTTTCAAGGGTGAAGAATTTGTGATAACCTTTTCAAGAAATTCTGTTCTTTGAATGATGTATTTCTTGCTTATTGCCTGCACATTGTTTTGGTACAACATAGGGTACGCTCGGACCTCCAGGTGATCTTGGTCCTCCTGGACTGGACGGGGAACAGGTTGGTAGGATTTCTAGCAGTAACCCTACGGAATATGGCTGGTGAGCTTTCTGGCAATTATCTTCCCTTTTCCAATTTCTAGGGTCTTCCTGGCCAATCAGGGTTGGAGGGGCCACAAGGACTAAAAGGAGAACAGGTTAGGACATTTACAGACTCTGATGTGACGGCCAACAGATGTCATTGAAATGAATACCTGATCAAATACTTGTTCACCACCTTCAATCAATGGAACTGTTATTCATTCCGCATGACAACCGCAGTGAATAGCTTGATGACATCACACCCACGTAGACTTGGGCGGAGCGTACGTGAGGGTTGAAGGAATAGCATAACGGACTGTTCAATGAGGGCATTGCCTCCTCCAGGCTTTTTGGGACTGGCGGATGTCCAATCGCACAATTGGAGTTGAACCCTCAATGCCTTATTAAACATTTGTGGCATTGGGTGGTCAAACGGTTTAAGCCGCGTCCTCCAGTACACATAAACTGTTGCAGCTTGGGGTGGTTTCCAGCCCAGTGGTCTATCAGCAAACCCTCTCTCCTCAACCTTTTGCACTTTCCTGACTACAGAATAAGAACAACTAACAATTGACTACATTTAGCATTTTTTCACTTTTTATTTCACATGTATTCTAGGGGGACTTAGGGTCTTGCGGGAAGTCGGGTCCTCCAGGACATCCTGGAGATCGAGGTCTACAGGGGCTCAAAGGTTTGCAAGGCTCTCCTGGGCCAATGGGAAAAGAGGTGAGAATGTCACGTGCCTATGGCATTAGAGTCCTATTGCATATAGCTGAAGCATGAGCAGTAGATACTCACATATGCACATCCTTTTACCTGAGCACACAATCAGACCACACAGTATATTCTGCTGTGTACAATACAGACATGTCTCCTTCTCAGGGTGATATTGGACTTCCTGGTCTTGCTGGTGGTTCTGGTCCTAAAGGGGAGAAGGTAAACCAGCACTTTTCCATGCTGCCTATCAATTCGTGTATTTAAGCTCATATGCGGTGTTAGTAGGATTATTTTTTTATAATCCCAGTATGTCTTATAAATCATTGTGTTTAATTAATATAAAAACACAAAGTATATATAAAAAATTCTGGGCAGTTTTTCACCCAAAAAAATGTGTTTCTCTTTGTGTCTAATTAATGATGGTTTTAAAAAGTCTGAATCATTGATTACGATAAGTATTTTAATATAATTTAACGTATCTAATTAGTTGATAAGTTTGTCTTTAGTCCATCCCAGAATAACTAGTTTGATATTTTTAGGATCTGAGCAGATGTAAAATTAACAGGATATTTCGGAGAAATATGGGCGAAAATGACATTGATAACGTTAATTAAAAAAAATGTAAGCTAATTAAAATTGTGTCAAGGGGACATTTAGAACATGCAGATAGAATGCTTAATGAATCTATATGTTAAAGTGACTACTTAGTAAAAATACTTAAAATTCTGTTAACTTACTTAATTACATTCCATTCAATGTTAACATTAAATAAAACACAGGAAAATAATCAACACATTTCCTATAACAATATCAAGCTGGTTGAATCTGGTTTAAATTACATTGATCACAGTGATGTCAAACTGACACGGTTGTTATTTGCAGGGTGATGTGGGGCCTCTGGGACCCACAGGTCGGGAGGGTCCATGGGGGGCCTTGGGGGGAAATGGGGAGAAGGGACCAAAAGGAGAGAAGGGACACTTTGGACTTGTGGTGAGATAATGGATGACAGTATGCTGTACATTTTAGCTTATGTACAATACACTTTGGAACCATGATATTGAATACACTGTATTATTGAATGTTGTTTTTGGATAATCAATTTGATGAATGGATGCCACTTTTATCAACCAGGGTCAACCAGGACTAATGGGAGGAAGAGGACCTGCAGGCTTGTCAGGGCTAGAAGTGAGTCAGGAAGTGGTATATTCATCATTATTAACTGGGTGGTTCTGATTAACTGATAACCGGTGTATGTTAGACCATATTCCACAGGTATGACATCACATCACTTTTCACTTCTCTGATTCCGCTTGTAACCAGTTTAGAATCACAATAAGGCACCTTTGGGGTTTGGGATGTATTGCTAATATATCACGGCTAAGCCCTATATCCATGCAATTCGCAAAGCATTGTGCCTAAGAAAAGCTTTTAGCCGTGGTCCATCGGCCATATCTCACATTTGCCTTATTTCCTTAATAGAATGGATGTGTCTTTTAGATGCTACACCATTTGATGCGGGCAAGCTGATTTTGTGTTTTTCCACTAGGTGCAATCCTGACACTTTGGCCAGCTACCAAAACCAATTGTTATCCAACTTGATTCATTTAAGCATTGGTCGAAACATATGTAATTTATTGACATTGAGATAGATAAATTTGAATTGGAAATGTAGATATTGTTAAATAAAAATAGTGTTTTGAGTAAATCTTTGAATAATCCCAAAGACATCTTTTAATGTCCCATGTGAGTGCGTTTTCTGGTGAAAATCATTTTCTGGTGAGTGGAAGGGAGATGTATCTTCCTCCGCATTGAGTTTAAGCAAATGTTCGTTGACAAACAAAAGCAGTTTAGCTAAAATTATTAAGCAACATGAATATTTAGTAGTGGCAGGCAATCAGATTAATGTTTTATTTGAGGCATGGCTTTCAGATGGTTCTTTCTGGTTACCCGTGAGAGTAAATGTCACTTGTTAGTTTGTACACAGCAAATAACATGTTTCCGCAATATATTTTTTATTATTGTTATTATTATCTTTAGCATTGTTTATTACATAATAGTAATTTAAAAAAACGTTTCCAACATCTAAATGTTAACAGTGGTGTATACTCCTCTGTAAGCCTTTAAAACTGTCTGTATTCAATCAAAACAGAACAGATTTGAAATAATTTTTTTTACTCTCAACAGTGGCCAAACATAACAATAGTCATTTCAAAGCCATGCCACTGCTAAACCACTACACCATTCTTCTGACCTCACCCATAGCTAAACAGTCCAGTATCAATAACCAAGCATCAGCAACCCAGCTAAGTTACCAAATGCATGCAACCCAGCATTTGTTGCAAGTAAATGCTGGTTTCAAATGCAGTAAATGGGATGTAAGGAATAGAGTGAAGATGGTTTCTGTTGTTTGGTAACTCTTCTTCCAGGGTATCATGGGTCCCAGGGGGTCTCCGGGGCCAGATGGACCTCAAGGAGAGAAGGTAATCACTTGATTCACTGGCCTGCACACCAAATGAAAGAGCAATTTAGCATAGGAGAATTGTAAACGCTTCTATTACTCTGCACCAAAAAAAACAAGCAATTACTTAACAGCAGCTTCAATCTGTTATTCCCATCTGCTTTCTCTCCAGGGGGAGTCTGGGCCTAACGGAGCTATTGGACCTACTGGCAAAAAAGGATTTTCGGTAACGTTAGCTTCATGACCTAATAACTCCCGTGCTGTAGGTGAGAATGGCAGTTGGCATTTGTTCTTTAGCTTGATTTAAGCTTTATGATGTTGTTTTGTTGTAATATTCACAGGGAGCGCCTGGAGTCTCAGGGGTCAGAGGTGACCCAGGGAAGCCAGGACCACAGGTCAGTTTGTCTCAGACCAAGGTGGAGTCAAGTCAGCTTTATTCCCGGTGATTGTTGTCTTTATTCATGTGTTGGTTTGGTGTCTGGTACAGGGTTCAGTAGGGAAGGTTGGGCTTGAGGGAGACTTGGGCCTCAAAGGTGAACCAGGACCAGATGGGGACAAAGGGGAGACAGGGGAACCAGGCGAGCCAGGAGAACAGGTAAACCCATGTAGTGACAGTTCCGTGGTCATCAGGAAAGTATTTACAGTGGCTGACATTTTGAGGCTGACGTTTTGAGGCTGACGTTTGGCAACTCAAACCTTCAGCTCCCTCCACAGATTTTCTGTGGGATTAATGTCTGGAGACTGGCTAGGCCCCTCCAGGACCTTAATGTGCTTCTTCTTGAGCCATTCCTTTGTTGACTTGGCTGTGTGTTTTGAGTCATTGTCATGCTGGAATACCCATCCACAACCCATTTTCAATGCCCTGGCTGAGGGAAGAAGGTTCTCACCCATGACTTGACGGTACATGGCCATCAAATACTTATTTCCCTCATTAAAGGCAAATCAATTCATGACATTTCTGACATGCGTTTTTCTGGATTTTCTTGTTTGTTTTCTTGAGATTCTGTCTCTCACTGTTCAAATAAACCTACCACAAAATTATAGACTGATAATTACTTTGTCAGTGGGCAAACCAAATCAGCCGGGGCTCAAATACTTTTTTCCCCTCACTGTAAACCCAGTTCAGTGCCTGGCTCCATTAAGAGTATAGTTTCCTTAATATATGGTACTATGCATGAAATGAGAAATAAGTCTACAATACATGCCTACAATAGTCTACAATACATGCTTTATGTGATTGTCTCTCTAGGGTCTTGACGGACTGCAAGGCATCAGAGGACCCCCAGCACTTCCTGGTTTAGAGGTTAATAGTAGAAACATCTTAGCCTGATTTCAGAACTGTTTGTACACTTACCGAGTCCACTACTTATTGTCCAGTCAAACATGTCTGAGACTTGTCCCCTTTGCTTCTGTTTTCATTATTGTGCTTTCTATGTTTGTTCATTTCTCACCACAGGGTCCACAGGGTGAGGTGGGAGCCCAGGGGCCAGAAGGACCCCCAGGGGTGCTGGTGAGTCCAAAGACACTGTGGAGGGGCACAGTGGAGGGAACCAGTGGTGGGGCACAGTGGAGTGGGCCACAGTGGTGGGAAACCACGGAGGGCCACAGTGGAGGGGCACAGTGCAGGGAAACCACGGAGGGCCACAGTGGAGTGGGCCACAGTGGAGGGAAACCACGGAGGGGCACAGTGGTGGGGCACAGTGGAGGGAAACCACGGAGGGGCACAGTGGAGGGGAACAGTGCAGGGAAACCACGGAGGGCCACAGTGGAGTGGGCCACAGTGGAGGGAAACCACGGAGGGGCACAGTGTAGTGGGCCACAGTGGAGTGGGCCACAGTGGAGGGAAACCACGGAGGGGCACAGTGGAGGGGAACAGTGCAGGGAAACCACGGAGGGCCACAGTGGAGTGGGCCACAGTGGAGGGAAACCACGGAGGGGCACAGTGGTGGGGCACAGTGGAGGGAAACCACGGAGGGCCACAGTGTAGTGGGCCACAGTGGAGGGAAATCACGGAGGGGCACAGTGGTGGGGCACAGTGGAGGGAAACCACGGAGGGCCACAGTGGAGGGAAACCACGGATGGGCACAGTGGTGGGACACAGTGCAGGGGCAAAGTGGTGGGGCACAGTGGAGTGGGGCACAGTAGAGGTAAACCACGGAGGGGCACAGTGGTGGGGTACAGTGCAGGGGCACAGTGGTGGGGCACAGTAGAGTGGGGCACAGTTGAGGGGCACAGTGGAGTGGCGTAGTATAACTGCATTATACCATCTGAGTTTATTGTTTAAGTTTACCTGTCAAATGTCCTAAAATATTATTTCTACCAAAAGGTCAACTAGATGTTCTCATTCTGTCATGTTGCAGGGTGTCAGGGGAATCCCAGGGCTTGAAGGAAAACTAGGAATGAAAGGAGAGAAGGTGAGATCACCATCCTCTATCTCTTTATTAATGTCTAATCTCTGCTTTGTACTTTGAAACCCTCTCAGGTCTGGCACTCTCCTACATTCTGCTCAGCTCTCTGGGGGCATGAGTGTATACAGTGGAGCGAGATTAGATCCTCCTGATTGTTGACGCTGTGTTTTCTCTACAGGGAGATGATGGCAGAGATGGATTGCCTGGAAAGACAGGTCACATTGGAAGGAGTGTAAGAGCTCCCCTTTGAATTTCACAGTACCATTTTCATAGGGAATGCTTTTTTGGAAAACATGCAGTATTTACTGTTAAAGAATGAAAGATGAGTGATGCTTCCCAAATGGCTCCCTGTTCCCTACATACTGTAGTTTCATTTGGGATTTGGGACACATATATTGTGTCTTATCCTGTGTATTGATTTATTCACCAACATTTTACTCATTCACAGGGGAAAAGAGGCAAGTCTGGAATAAGGGGCACAAGAGGAGAAAGAGGACCAAAGGTCAGAGGTTGGGTGATGCAAAGGATCAAACATTTGCATCAGTCGTCAGAGCAACTGCTTGTGTTCCTGTATACATGTATATAATATACACAAGTCACTAACATATGGGTCATTTTAGTCCCATTTATGTAAATGCAATTTCTGAAAAAACCCTGTGCTTTTGAGATTTTCACTTATAGGGAAAGGTGGTTTGCACATGTACTCAGATGAATAATATTTTCATTTGAATTAAATCATTAGTGGTCTAATGTGTTCAGTGGTCTAAGCAGCTGCTTTTGATCCACATGTACTGCTATGTGTAGTTTAGAATCCAGAGCACAACTCCTGATCCATCTTTTCTACTTTCGTGTTCTAAAAAGCATAAAAAATGCCTAAAAGATAATTTAACACATTTTTTTATAAAACACTCGGTTGAGGATTGGTTGATGAAGGAATTATTATATTGTCAAAACCAGCCGAATGTGAGACCAAATTAATAGAGCTGTGTTTTCAGGGCGTGATTTGATGTAAACGTGCATGCAAAACGCACACTCACCAATGTTGTTTCCTGTCCTTCTAACAGGGAGAGAGGGGAGATGTGGGATTGGTTGGCCTGCCAGGATGGGCGGGGTCTATGGTAAGTCCCAAAGATGTATACTGTCTCCTCAATTAGGACTGTCATCAGCTACTCTCTGTTTCACCAGTTCATCATTCAAAGGCAGACAGGAAGTGCCTGATGAACTTCTGTGTCAGCACTGTTATTTGATTAACAAGAAAAATATGTTTAAAGCGGTGAAATGTTGCATGATAACGCTTTAGATCTGCAGATGATTGATTTTCACTTGATTGATGTCTTATCTCTTTCAGGGAATGCCAGGCTTGCGAGGAAACAATGGGGATCAGGGTGAAAAGGGGATTGAGGTATGAAGAGATGAGTCTGAATTATTGATAGAAGTGAATTTAGAGAGAGGTGCTCTTTGAAGGCTCAACACTATGTGTTCCTCCCCACAGGGAGAAAAGGGAGACATTGGACTGCTCGGTCCACCAGGGAGGGATGGCCTGAAGGTATGTTCTCAGTGGAAAACGTCTGGCATTCATAGAGTAAGAGTGCTGAAGTAGGATGTCCCATGTCCATTAAATTACAACATAAAAATGTAAACGTATTCAAAGTCTTTGGGGCATTGCCACCAAGCCGTAGTGTTTGTTTTAATGTAGAACCAGAGTGTTCAGATAGGTTTAGGAACAGTATGACGTTGTAAAATACTGTGCTGTTCGCAGTAAATGAGCTGTGCCGTATGTTTTTACAGGGGGGTCAAGGTCCCGTTGGGGTGCCAGGACAGTCAGGCCCAAAAGGAGACCTGGTAACACATTGCGATCCCAGCACAACGCCGTCACCTTCAATCATCTACAGCCAACATATTTAATATTGACTATTATTTTCCACCAGGGGAATATTGGACCATCTGGGCCAAGAGGATCTCCTGGGTTGCCAGGACTACCTGTAAGTAACCCTTTGTGGATCATTGCAGAGCCCCAGGCCCTTTCGAGTGAAACCTAATTTCTTTTTGTGCAGTGCTTTCACCAAGGCTCATCCGGTAAAATGGTTCACTATATATGGAGTTGGTGCCAATGTGATGTTGTAGATTTTGCAAGGACAAACCATCACTAAACCATTAAAGCCGTCTTTTAGCCATGTAAATGACCCCCTATTAACAGGATTGTGAATACGTTGAGAGGTTATTATCGTAATTAGGATAATGCCCCTAATTGCTATATAACGCTGTGGTCACTAGTCTATTTCCCTAAAATGATTATTCTGACAATGTCTTTAAGTTAAGTAGTAGATTTAACTCATGGTCATTGAAGACGACATTGCCTTAGGTCTTAAAATCAATCTAACTAATGTGATCGTAAAGCAGTGAGTAATGGCTGTGAAAGGTTTCAGCAGATAATGTATAGAGGTGTGCTTCACTACTGATAGTAAAACTCACCTCTTTTTATTCTTTCTTCTTCCGTAGGGTTTATTTGGAGAAAAGGTAGGATATAATGGCTACATCAAAATGGACTTTAATACGCCGCTACAAGTATGGAATGGTAAAATTCCACACTTATCTCATGATTACATGGTCTGTATTTCTCTAGGGTTTGAAGGGCTTTGAGGGATTTCCTGGGCAACCTGGACAGAGAGGCCTACCGGTAAGTAGAACTGGTTTTACACTGGAAGTAATGTGCTATGTTTGCTCATTTTGTAGTGTTACAATCGGAACCTAAAATGGATTGAATTGGGACATTTGGTCACAAAGCGTCACAAAGTATTATGTCTTGATTGCATAAATATTTGCCTCAACATAACTAGTTGATTTAAGTCCATCTGTGGTACATTAAAGTCTAACATGATCTCAAATGAACTATATTCCGCAAGGCCCTACTGTATGGTAAAGAGCATATTCCAACAACCACACCATGAAGATCAGGGAGCTTTAAAAAAAAGTCTGGAAACTACCAATGAAACTGAGTGACTGGGACTGAGTCAATTGTCAAAGAAGCCAGAGAGGCCAATTGAAAATTTGAAGGGGCTGCAAAGTTCCACCACAAGGATGTTCTAAACTTTTCACAGGTCAACCATTACTTGGCAACTTCACAAAGCTGTGCTATATGAGATATGAGAGGTGTGTGGACAAAGCTATGTTGAAAATCTGTCACATCAAATCTGGTTTTGAAGTTTGCCTTACGGCAGGTGGTAGACAGCAAAGACGTGTCAAATGTTTCTGTTGTCAGATGAAACCAATACTTGAATTTTGCCTTGCATGCATAATGCTAAAGGCAAAATGGATGGAGAAAAATATAATAACACCTGTATCTGTCTGCAAAGTACCTTGGACTTAGGAAGAGGTTCACCTCTCAGCAAGACAATGTCCTTAGACATGGACAAGGCTGAACTTGAGTTGTTAAAGAAATAACCTTGAGTGTCGTAGAATGGCCCAGTCAAAGGCCAGACCTTAAACCAATTGAGAATCTGTGGCAAGACTTGAAAGTAGCTGTTAAGAACTGGCCAAACATTGAGGAATGAAAACGTGTGGCTTTTCTAGAAATCCTGTTTGAAGAATTCCTGAATTTCTCATTAATTACCAACTGATTGTAAGAAAATTCCAACATGGATTTTTTTGGAAAACCTGATCATTACTGGGGAGTTAAAGAAATGTTGTGATCTTAGTCCCACTCTTTTGTTGCATTTGTTTCAGGGGGCACCTGGACTTCCAGGACTTCCTGGGCCTACATTGAACATGACCGTCACACAACTCAAGGCAAGTCATTCACCATCAGCAAGTACTGTATGTCTATGGCCAAATAGACTACTTTTGGGATGCAGACTATTGGACGAAACAGTGACAGGAATAACTCTATAATAATTACATGATGTCACCACCACTGTAGGCCCTGATATACCTTTCAGACAAGCCCAACTACCCCCTGATTCAGACGCTGCTGGGTTCCCTGCAGCAGGACCTGAGGCTGCTGGTGGATCCTCCGGACGGGAGCAAAGAGCACCCTGCCACCACCTGCCTGGAGCTGTGGCTCTGCCATCCCGAATACACCAGCGGTCAGAAACCTTCTGTCTCATGATACACTGCAATAGTTTGATTTAGAGGAACGAGACTTAATGCCAGAGCTACATCAGAGGTATTTTGGACACTTCAGATCGATAATCCCCATGGTTACTAAGGTCTAAAGACAACGTCTTGCCCAACGTTTACTGAAGCAGAGTGAGAAGTAACATGGAATGTTAGCTTCTTTAAGTCCTTTGAGCTCCATAAACCGAATCGGGAAAACATTTTTTAGTTGGGAAGCGACTAAAAACATCTGATATTGCCGCCGTCCAGGCTAGTGGTCTGCGTGCGAATGTGTTTCAGCTTATGACGACGTGAGAATTTCTCAAATGTAACTTACATATTATTTTAATGTTATTTAAAAGACTGTAAAATGTAACTTCTTGAACGATGACTAATTTGGCCATAGCATCCTATCCCCAAGACTCTCAGGTATTCAAAGTTAATCAAAATTGCTGTTCTCAAATGACATACGTATATGGTAAAGTATACAAACATAATGTTTTCTACTGTATGGCTAGTTCTTTGCTTTTAAGGACTATCACACTGAGTGAAATCATAAATGGGTGAATATATAGGAACCTTCAAGGTCAAAATGAATGTACACTGATCGTGAGGCTATGGTTTCTGTCTGTCTGTACAGGGATTTATTACATTGACCCTAACCAGGGCAGCCCTAATGATGCTCTCTTGGCCTATTGCAACTTTTCTGGCTCACCAGTACTGACCTGCCTTTACCCCCGGGATGCTCAGGTAGACAACACTCTCAGTACACCACACATCTCACTGCTCACCCTCACACCACTCTATCCATCAAGGGATGTTCCTGCAATGCCAAATGCAACAGCTGGCCACCGAATGATAAAATGTTGTCTGAACTAGGAATCCATTTGATTAGCTTTTTTCAAAATGCTGATATCAAGGACTGTCATTTTTTTATATGCCTCTTTATGTTAGTGTCCGCTTTTAATAGTGCATGCCAACAAGCGGTGTGACAAGTGAGCAGTTAATGAAACCAAGTATCTATAGTCATTAATGCTTACAGTGAAACTCATAGGTCTAATCAAAACATAACCCAAATGTTTTCTACCTGCAGATACCCATGAAGGCCTGGCTAAAGGATTCAGAGACAAACAGCTCATTCCACTGGCTCAGCAAACAGGAACAAGGATCCCAGGTTGGCTGTTTTCTCTTTGATTCTGTTGTTTTTTGAATGGTTTAAATATTATGATACTGTTTTAATTTTTAAATTGGAAAAAACAGATATAACTTTATACAGTCATTCAGTTAGCAGGGCACAACCTTAACATATGTTTGTAGGAAAACAATCTTATAGATTAGGGAGGCAAAATATTTATTATGAAAACTTAATAATCATTACAGGACACTGGACAAATGTCTAGGAGGCTGATAATGGCAAAAGTAATAGTCAATGTGGTATGGCCAATATACTACGTTTAAGAGCTTTTCTAAGGCACTACTCAAAGCAGAGTTGTTAGCTGTGGTACTGTACTATACTCTCACTGTACTGTACAGCTATTAGCCTTGATAGTGGTGGTTCTTGTTAAGTAGATGATGTTTCTACTAAACAAGTTAATGAAGCTGATTGAGCAGAAATAACATCTGATATCCTTCCTGTGGATTATGGACTCATACAACATAGCATCAACCCATCAGCATTCAGGTTTTATAACCACTCAGTTTATAATATAATGTACATAATAGTATCATTTTCCTGTTCGATGCTTTTTCAGCCTGTCATGCTGTCTCCCCAGTGTCAACTATTCACTAAATGTTATATTTCTAGCGTTACACATAGGTTTTTTTTGTCTGCTCTCCATTTCTAATATCCCTCAGACGTTACAAAGCTGAATTGTTCTTGAACAACCCTTCTCATCTTCTCTGGTAGTTCTATTACCCAGGGGCCAATGTAGTCCAGATGCGTTTCCTGAGGTTGCAGAGTTGGAGTGCAGTGCAGAAGATCACCTACTCCTGCCACCCAGGACACAAACTGGGCCACTCAGATAGAGAGGTCAAGTTCTTGGCAGACACAAGGAAGCAGAGTTTCTTGGGAGCACTTAAAGACTGCATGGTACATAGATTTATATGCCATCGACTGAAATGTAATCAAATATTTCAACCCTTCTTGAAAAGGAAATATTTTGTTTATCCCAGGCCATCCTGATTTAAGTTACAGACTTACTGATTCAACTTTGTTACAGATTCCACTGTATTAATGAGGCGACAGTGTTACTGATTCAACTGTGTGAATAATTGAAGCTGTTACTGATTTAACTGTGCTGCTAATACAACTGTGTTGCTTGTACAGCTTTGTTACTGATACAATGGTTTTACTGATTTAACTGTGGTACTTATTTGTGTTTTGGCAGCCTGGAGAAGAGATGGACTCGCTGAAGCCCCGAGAGTCTGTGTTTGAGTTTGAGGACCTGAACCTGCTTCCTGTGAGAGATGTGGCTGTGTTCGGGGGCGGAAACATCACACATGAGTTTGGCTTCAACATTGGACCTGTCTGTTTCAGCTAGAGAGGAACAGATCCAGGCCTTAGGCTCCTGATCCACTCCTTTGGACTCATAAAGCCAGGGTAAGAGCCTATATTCAGGACCACAAGACAACTAGACAAAAAGAAGACAAAGGGAATCGCTCTGCTATTTTGAGAGGGCGTCACACTTCTTTCCATATGATATTATTGGTGAAGAAGATAAACGTATTTCTTAGTCAACTGGCTCCACACAAGCCCATGGAAATTGATGCTTGAGTCATTCAACTTCTTTTGGACAATTGTAATTTTGTTTACAGAGACGTTTATCGTGTTATGATATATGTATTTATATATTTTGAATTTATGTAATGATTATCTGAGACTTGTCCCCTTTGGGAAGAAATATTTTTCAGTTGATTTCCATAGCAGCCGTTTTTTATGCTGTAATGCCTTTTATAGCCAACAACCTTTTTTGTATCTGAATATTCATATGCTCTAATGGTCAGTAATTTGATGCAGTGGATTCAACCCCACAACAATGTGATCTGTTTAGACACAGCTAATGTTGACCTATCATCATTGACCTTTTAAAGGTGCTCACTGAACACTGCTTGTACTTAAGGAACTCCCTTTTGAGTTGTTGGGCTTTTGTTTTTGGATGAGAGAATACCCAATCTGTTTTAAAATCCTAATCTCATATAATTTACCTAATTCCTTCCTGTGGGCAGTGATAGGGGAAATAGTCCTCATTTAAGCCATGCTTGACATGGCCTGTTTCTAATTTGTATAAAACAATGTACAACATAGTGGCCGTGCTGGTTTCAGATCATTGTTATGATTCAGTCTCAGGTACAATCTTGATATTCAACACAGCACTTGATCTCATATGATGTGCTTTAGATCTATTTCTGGTGTTCTAATAAAGGGGCATTATGTTGGGCGGCTGGCTTTCCTGCCCAAGCACTTTAGCACTGAGCAATTGCTTTCTGTGCTATGTCTTTGTTCAATCGATTTTGTTTTAAGGATTGAGGAAAATCAACATGTAGCTGCTCAGCAATGCTAGGCTTGCTCAAGATACATTTTGATTGGCCACAAAGAATTTCAAAGTGGGAGGGCTAAACAATAGTCAATTTTGCCTTTTAAATCGTAACTATGTGGATCATGTGACTGAATCCTAGATCTGCACTCGTACTCTAAGATTGTGAATACGGACCAGTATTGAGAGCAGTGCATTTCGTTTTTTCCATCCCAAAGCAACTCAGTACTGTAGTGTTGTGTGTAGTGTATGTGTAACGGCCAACCAAGAACAGGGGATTCAGAAAGGTCTCAGGGAACATTCTGTCTTAGCATACAGTAGTTTCAATGAATGGACATTGTAATGTTAAGTCTTGGATTAATTACTCACCTACGGATCAGTAGCCACCTCCCATACCAAACCCAGGACATTCCAAGCATTGCAGATGTTCCAGAAAAGGGTAGACATTCTTTCATCACTTTGTGGAGTATGTCATACATTTTAGTCGTTTAGGAAATACACTTATCAAGAGCAATTTACAGTTAGTAGTACAAGTAGTCAAGGTTCCTTTCTAGTCTAGGGTTTTCATCATATTGTAATCCACACCCTGTTTGTGAACTATGTAAAGGGGTTTTCAGAAAGTTAGTGTATTATACATTCTTCCTATTTATATTGTAAACACTTGCAATTAGTAGCCTATCATCAACATTTAACATGATTGCCTTAGCTGGCTGAGACGGATCATTGGTGCTTTTAAAATTCTTCTTTTGCACAAATCTTCATAATTTGAGATTGTCTTGAAATGATATGCTGGACATTTATACCTGTAATTCAGCAGCTCATTCTAAGAAATGTATCAGCTGAATGAAATAAAAAATCACAACAGTATTCTCTGCTTTGCTTTTTTAATATTTATTCAACTATAATCCAAATTGTAAGAATAGCTATGCTTGGGTTTAATTTTCCTGGCATTGTTTGCAAATGTCATTAAAAAAATTCTGGTATTAATTCCATCCAATTTGTTTAGGTGGAAAGAATAACATTTCCCTAGTTTTGCAGCGTTTGTGAAAGAAGTGCTGTTCAATTCAGAGTATCAATATTAGACCGTACACAAATCAGTTGTAGAGCCCATTGTTACCTTGTAGGGATGTTTTCATAAAATGTTGTTTCACATAAACCTGATGAAGAGTAGACAATGTCTCATGTAATCACTTGTATATTAATTGGGTGTTAATTGATGAAACATTTAACCAGGGCTCATATCATCCCAGTCTAATTGTCTTTAATTTTTCCACATACAATTTTTAAGAGAGAGATAATCTGTACTTTTGCTACTTTTCTCATTGTCAGTACAATGAGTGGTTGTTCTTATCCAGGGACACCGACAGGAATCCCAGGGCCTGGGACAAAATTGAATGTTTACAACAGGTCATAAACATTTATTGTTCTATGTTTTAGCTAGGTGGTACTAAATACCAAGATTGACTGACTAAAGAATCATTTATATTTATTAGAATAATGGGAGGAGCAAATATCATTGTATAACAATACTGTATAAAAGTGTTTCTGAAGTTTGGAAGTCAGTTGTTCTGCAGACCAACATGGCTTGGTTGCTCTGCAGATCAGCACTGCTTTATTACCTTAATAAAGTCTACCTTTGATTTCACAAACTCCTGAGTTGTTTGAAAATGTTGGCGGGAAAAAGGGTAACAATTTTCCACAACAACTTCCATTACTGTCTGGTTTGGGTCTGCCTGCTTGTTGTAAAAATAAACTGCAACTTACTGTATCATCTGCCATCTACCCTCCCTCAAGGCTATATAACTACTGCGTGCTATCCCCTCTCACCCTGGTCACCTACGGATCCACAAATGATATTCTGGCAGGAGGACGGTACAATTCAATGAGCACCAAAACATCCCACCACCTGAATGTATAGTTTCTATCATGGTGCCATGGCCCTTATTAACCAGCCATTTGTACCAAAAAGACTAACAGGACTAAACTAGCCTAATGAAGACACCTTGTGTCTGTTAACAGTGAATAAAATAACTACACTATGCTTCTCTTAAAACAATCTTCTGTCATCAAGGTGCATATATTATCAGTATCAGACGGCAATTTCTAAATGTGCACACACCTGTAAATTAGTGTATATAATACAACATCAGCTATCTAAGACTTGCATAGGGGATACCTTATCTGCTTTTTTTCTCAGTTTTTTTATTTTAGTTACTCTGCTTATTTCGCAGTGAGTCGTACAGCTCCATTTCCGTTCAATGGGTGCTCAAAAACGATAAAAATGTTCTGGTCAAAGATCTTACTGGATCGTTGTGGTCATCAAAGGGGCATTGGAGAAAAGTCGAAATCTCACCAAAGATGTCACCTACTTTTATGATCTTTGTGTCACCAAAGACTGCGGAAACGTACAAAGATGGACATCAGTGGTCGTGGAGGACTCTATGAATTATAGTCCCCGCCCAGCGGAAGAGATGCCCAAGATGAGACATCACGCCGGCTCTTTTGTTGTGGTAGGGGGCGTGCGATGCAGGGAGGGATTGAATGGCCCCGTCACAATCAGAAAAACCGAACGAGTCGTATGTCTTAGCCTCCTTTTTCGTCTGTGGTGTCACTTTTTGAGGATGCATAACGCTAGCTTGCAGCTAACCCAAAAATGTATACAGTAGCGTGGTGGCGTATGCTTACTATATTGGTCTTTGCGAAATCGTCCAATGTTTGGACACGACCAAAAAGGAAGGCATAGTGTATCGAAAGGATTAGGATAACTAAATCGTTGTGGTAATGTCAGTTAATGTTATGGTTACACAACAAGCTAGCTTGGCATATTGATACTGCTTAGGAAAATCAAGGATATTCTCTTTTCGGTGCAGTATTCTCTCTTCAGTGCAGTATCAACAGTTCAAGTCAATTATATGACAGCTAGTTCGCTTTCCAGGCTTTTAGATAGTACGATAACTAGCATGCTAGCTTGTCATGACCGACTCTTCATAACGTCTTGCGATAATTATTGGTTATACATAATCATTGCGATCCGTAATAACAAAGTGGAAATCTCTGACAGGCTTGCTAGCTAGCTACCTGGCCACAACGGGAAAAGGTAAGCACGGAGGAGGGGCCTTTCAGTGACAACTAGTTAGCTGCAAAAATGGACCAGGCTACATAATACTTTAACACTCATTTTGGGCTAGGTGTGTAAAATGTTGGTTATATGTGCATAATCTGTATGTAGAATCACAATCATTCCTCAATTAGTCAGTAAATGCCATGTTTGAAAGCAAGTGGTTTGGCAGATACATAAGCAATAATGTATAATAATGTACATTTTTGTGACCCGTTTTGGTCTCAACAGTGCCACTTTTATAACCACTGGCCGAAAATCCCCAAATAATTTATTTGATGTTATATTTAGTATTTATCTCCTGCCGGAATGATCTATGCTCGTTGGGGTTACAACTATAGAATACCTCTATGACAAGCTCTTTCTGAACTGAATAAAACATCATACCTATATTGGTTATGCAATGGGCACATTTATTGCTATGATGATAGTAGTACTGCAGTAATTATATGCTTGACAATACCATTAGAACTGCAAAGAAAAGTCCTCTAAAGATGGAAAACATCATTTTTATTAATCAAACATATGTACTTGTAGGCAATATTTGATAATTAAATCATGACTTATTTATTAATGATTGACTGTGTGGATAAAATACATTATTTGGAAATAGTTATGATTTAAAAGATGTATTTGTGGGCCAGTAATGGCACCATGCAGGTTTTGATGTCAATTGGATTTTCTGGGGACAGGGGAAAGTGACAGAGTAGAATCTGTTGGTGAATAAGCTCTACATTTTATGTTCTGTTTTCAATGATAAAATGTTTCTGTGTTTTGTTAAATCGGGTTACCTTTATCAATAAAATTCCATGTGTCCAGGGCCGGCTCTAACCTGTTCAGGGCCCTAAGCAAAATTTGATTTGAGTCGGCCTCCCCTAGCTTTCCCCAGCATTATGAAGCCCCCTAGCATTTGGGTGCCCACTTATGTCTAGAACCAGCCCTGCATATGTCAACACGCTTTCCTGTGTTGGAATGGTCCGGACATACCTTCCAAAGCATGCCATTTCCTTACACCATTTCTTAAACAATCTAGTCCAAGTTTCATTACTTGTTGGACATGTGTGAAGTCTTTTATAGAGAGCCTCTAGTAAGATATCTTATCAAATTGGACCTTTATATTTAAGACAGGATAAATACAGTATATGTATCAGTGTTATGAAACATGTTATGTTTAGGTTCCCTCGGCTGTAGTGGGTTGAAGATACTGCTGGTTCGACCTCCACCAAGTGATTATTTTCAAAACATTGTTATCGTTCCAATGAATTCAAACGGGTCACAATCAGCATACAACATAAGTATATTATCTAACATAAACATATGAATAGTACTTATAGGAACTTTTCAAGCTGCTTTCCTAAAAAGCCATTGACTCAAACCGAACATTTTATGTTGTTCTTTGGTGTGGGAAAGTCCTTTTGAAGGACTCTCTCTGCCTGGGCAGAAGATGTCTTTGAATTTGGAAAATGTCTCTAGTATTTGGGTTGGGAATTGCTAGGATCTTCAGGATACAATTTTCTCCCAACATTTTGATGGTTTGGATCAATACAATATTTATTGGTATTCTCACAATTCTTTATGTTGACTAGTTGTTCCAAGCATTTATCTTTACACTTCTCCTGCAGAGGGACTAAAGAAAGCCATTTGTTGTTGTTTTTTATCAGGCAAGAAAGTAGAAAGGCCAAAAATAGATTTGCTCATTTTGAAAAAGTTCGTTTTGATTGAACCTTTTTTTACGTTTGGTGCAGATAAAGCAAACCAGTGCAAATCTTTATGTAACGATATATAATAAGCCCTCTTTTGCACTTTGAGAATCAAAAATAAATGCAATGTGTGAATTGAAACACTTAAGTCTATTTTCTCCTGAGTCTTATGTCAGTTGTTCCTAAACGATTTCCTTCAATTCCCCATGCACAGTCCACTTTCTATGACATATGACTGGACCACTCCACTGGAGAGATGTACCCCCCACCCAGAAGAGACTTCATTGCTCTGACCCTTAGTGACCAACACAGCCGCAGCTATAACAACGGAAAGCACCGCCGACAGTCCTGCTGGAGGGTATTATTTATATAGCTTTCCTACAGCATTGCAACTGGCCAAATGTTTTTACAACAGTACTTTGAATTGGATCTGTATGTACCAAGCAACTCAGAGTAGAAGTAAGCTGGTGCATGTCAGTTCAAGCTACATTTTGTTGGGTATTTTTCTATTTAGATTTAAGTGACAAAGGATCTCCTGGTACCCTGATATATTGTTTTCCATCATGGCTCAGTAATTATTGCTCCAATAGGCTTTTTTGGCACAGCAATGAGTTTGTTAATTAGTCCGAGTAGTTAGCCTACAGTACATGTGTTGAGCATGGTTTGGCTCTATCTCTCTTTGTTGTCTTTCATGGGACAGCATCCCTCAGGTAGATCACTGCTTAATAACACACTTTATCCCAGCTTCTCAGTCTGTACCATCTAGTGGAAAAAAACAATACATATTTTCAGGCAAATAACACAGTAGATCACAGACTTTTAACGGAAGCTTTTCTCCCTCTTTAAAGGTGATTTGATATAAAGTAATGAGCTGGTGTCCCACTGTCATTTTAAATGAGAGTTTCAATCGATTTTGAGTGCCTCTGGTCCGCTCTTTTGTAGAAGTGGAAGCAGCTGTCACGACTACAACGCAGTCTTATCCTCTTCCTGCTGGCTCTCCTGCTGATATGTGGACTGCTCTTCTATCCCAGCTTCTCAGAACAATGGAGAGGTAGACCTCCTGCCCCACACTCACTGGCTTTTAGATAAACCAAGTGTATGCGGGTCTGTATTCATATACTGCTATTGATGTTTTACAGCAGGATAATATGGTGTGTATTAATGTGTGATTTTCTGTGTGTGTGTGTGTGTGTGTGTGTGTGTGTGTGTGTGTGTG
>JACXGJ010009753.1:0-23604 GCA_016801105.1 Esox niger | reverse complement strand
CATCTCTCCACTCCTCCATCTCTCCACTCCTTCATCTCTCCACTCCTTCATCTATCCCATAGGAATGGTGTTCCAGTGCGACCAGACAGCAGACATGTCCAGTTGTCATCGGATGGTAGTCTGATCCTGAACGACGTGCAGCCGGCCGACGAGGGTTCGTACACCTGTAATGCCTACACTGGAACCTACTCTGTCAGCGCCACCGCGGAAGTACGTGTCGGGAAGCCCTCCCAGCAAGGTAACGAGTATTAATCAGTAAACATCGACCAACAAACATTACTCACTAAACAACATTCATCAGCCAATAATCATCGACCAACAAACATTACTCACTAAACAACATTCATCAGCCAATAAACATCGACCAACAAACATTACTCACTAAACAACATTCATCAGCCAATAAACATCGACCAACAAACATTACTCACTAAACAACATTCATCAGCCAATAATCATCGACCAACAAACATTACTCACTAAACAACATTCATCAGCCAATAAACATCGACCAACAAACATTACTCACTAAACAACATTCATCAGACAATAAACATCGACCAACAAACATTAGTCCATATGTAATACTTTTCTTTATTTGTTTCTGTCTTCTCATCTCTCTCACCTCTCTCCCTTTGTCTCCAACTCTCCCCCCTTTCTCCCCACCCTCTGTCTATCTCCCCCTCCCCCTCTCCCCACCCCCCCTCTCTCACCCATTACTCTCACCCTAGTGCTGAATGCAGGTATAGGAGTGCCAGCTGAATGTGTGGACCAACCAGAGTTGGCCAATTGTGAGCTGATAGTCTACGCCAGGCTGTGTAGCAGTCAATACTACTCCAATTTCTGCTGTGCCAGTTGTGCCAGGCATGCCCAGGAAGAGGGCCGTTACACCCAGGTAGGGTGAGGCTGAACACGGTCATGGGCCAGAGTGGCCTGCGGGCGGGCCATGAGGTCCAGGGGGGTAGGGGTGCAATGGCTGCTTTCTCCACCAGGGGGCCAGACTGTGGGCTGGTAAAAGACTCAGGTTAGGGCCTCCCTCCCTGGATGTTCAGAACCACCCGTATGGACAGTTTCCCAGACCCAGATTAAGCCCAGTCCTCTGTAAAGTTCAAAGTGCTTGTAGTTAAATGTCGAAAGGACAGGTCTCAATTAGTCTGGGAAACTGGGTTTTAAACTTTGATCTGTCAAACTGAATTCAACAACCTGGCAATCTTCTGTATCTATGGTGAGACGTCATCCTGAAAAGGACTGTTGTCATGTTTAAATGTATCACGGCAAAAATCAGAAAGGGACGTGTCGTAGAATCTGCCCTGATAGTGGTTTGTGATCTAGAGAGAACATGCTTTTGTTCAGGGAATCAAATATGCTGTACAATCTATGCTTCTGCTCGTATATGTATATACTCAAGTTTAAGAATCACCTCTGTATTTAGGATGGTGTCATGTAAATCCAGTAGGAAATTCACAGATTTTCCAGAAACCCTGTGAGGAAGATTCTGGGTTTCCTGCACATTAAATTCTGACTTCAGAAATCTTACAACCGAGATTGAAGGTTTCTTGTCTAGGAGGGACTGTTTGGTCTGAGGACTGTATATCTTCCACAATTAACATACACAGATACAGTACATCTGGTAAGTCGGGAATCTTTCTTGACTTGGAGTCGGTGAGCTTCACACTATCAACTAAATCCTTTATGTATTTAATATGTTCAGCGTTAACAAATTGACCTCAACATTCTAAAAACATTAGTTTTAGTTGTGTGTTTCCGTTTTTTCTTGTATTTTAATTGTCTGCAACTGTTGTGGTCTATCCATGTATCTGTGTTTTTTTGTGAATGCCAGAAAGATCAGCTGAGGGTCCACCTAAACATCTTCTGTTTCCAACCTGCTTTTTTCCGTAATCTTAGACTGTGTTGCTGCTCTTCCTTACAACAACACTTGGCCAACTACACATTTATTTCTTATCTTTCATTCTACTGTTTGTAATAATTCTGATAAATAATAAAATATATTTTGATTAATAAAATATATTTTGATTCATTGTTTGGTCTGAGTCTACCAGAATTTTTCAAACAGTAACATTCGACCGGCACCGAGGCATAATCTACAGAGACAATCTACAGGCACAAAGACAATATACTTTACAGAAACAAAGACAGCATCTATTTAACACTTTTCAAGGCTGCCGCTGTTCCCACAGTATAATAAGAAACCTAGAATCTACAAAGCAGAGTCAAATCTATATAGAAAGAATCCATAAACACGGCGACTGACTCTTATACATTTTAGGCTGAATCCAAAACAGTCACTAACCCCTACACCCTAATACCCACATCCTAATCCCTACACCCTAATACCCACATCGCAATCCCTACACCCTAATCCCCACATCCTAACCCTTACACCCTAATCACAACATCCTGTTCCCTACACCCTAATCCCCACATCCTAATCCCTACACCCTAATCCCCACATCCTAATCCTTACACCCTAATCACAACATCCTGTTCCCTACACCCTAATCCCAACATCCTAATCCCTACACCCCAATCCTCACATCCTAATCCCTACACAACAATCCCCACATCCTAATCCCTACACCTCTTTAAACTCCTCTGTGGACCACAATGCCAGTTCCACTTCTTTTTTCATTGCAACTTAGTTGCAACACCAAATGGGTGTCATTAATTATGAGGTACAACAGAAAACCAGCTGGCCCTGGATCTGCTGTATGGACCTGTTGTAGGGACCTGCTGTAGGGTAAGAGTTTAATACTCCTGGCTTCATGCCCATTGCAGTGATGGGGACCTGAGAGGATTTGAATGGCAAGCAATATGGTCTATCTTGCACCTAACCTTTCAAACAGCAAGGTGGCGCTGTTACCATATTGAATGATTTAATAGGCAGTGCCACCCATAACCACTAGACGTCAGGCTGAACCTGAGACAGGATCTACAATCTGATGTTTGTCACGTCTGCAAGGCTTTAAGTTGCTGTTACAAATGTGGTGACACTCCTGTCATTTGGTCTGGAACCAGACATGCTGTTGTCCCATCTCCTCTTCCTCCTGGCGCTGGATTGGAAGTGGAACACTTGGTTAGAAGACATGGTAAAACTTGGTTAGGAGACCTGGCAACACTTGGTTAGGAGTCATAGCAACGCTTGGTTAGGAGACCTGGCAACGCTTGGTTAGGAGACCTGGTAACACTTGGTTAGGAGACCTGGCAACGTTTGGTTAGGAGACCTGGCAACGCTCGGTTAGGAGACCTGGTAATGCTTAATAAGGAGTCATAGCAACGCTTGGTTAGGAGTCCTGGCAACTCTTGGTTAGGGGACCTGGCAACACTTGGTTAGGAGACCTGGCAACGCTCGGTTAGGAGACCTGGCAACGCTCGGTTAGGAGACCTGGCAACGCTCGGTTAGGAGACCTGGCAACGCTTGGTTAGGAGACCTGGCAACGCTCGGTTAGGAGACCTGGCAACGCTTGGTTAGGAGTCATAGTAACGCTTGGTTAGGAGACCTGGCAACGCTTAGGCTGGTGACATAGCAACGCCAGACCCCCCTGAGACCTATTCTTCCTCTTGGCTCCTCTGTTAAAATAACTTGCAATACCACCATACACAGTAACCCAAATCTGCACGGGTACCGCTGGACTGCTGACATCTGCATCTCCTTGGTAGCAGGAAATATGGACCCCGCCAATATGGATGGTTCATAGGTAAAGACCAAATGCTTTAGAGATTATCCTGGAGTCAGTTGGAGTGGTTCTGGAGGAGCGGTCTGCTTTCCGAGTTGTGTGGTACTGTGCTGCTAGCATCCACAGTAGGACTAGACAGAGAGGGCACTGTACAGAAACCTCTCGTAACACACAAACGCACTGCGGCCCATCATGAGATAGCATGTTTACGCATGTTTGCTACTTACAATCACTCCTGTATATTTTTATTATTAACAGATGGGACAATAATCATGACGTCAAAGCTGGAATTTAATGTTTTTTAAACAGAGTCCAAATCAGACTTACTCCATACTAGTTATAATAAATATAAAAATATTATTTATCAGTTTTCCAGATAGGTATACACTTCTTAACTAACCCACTACTTAACTAACCCTACCCCACTACTTAACTAACCCTACCCCACTACTTAACTAACCCTAACCCGACCCCACTACTTAACTAACCCTACCCCACTACTTAACTAACCCTACCCCACTACTTTACTAACCCTACCCCATTAGTTTACTAACCCGACCCCACTAGTTTACTAACCCTACCCCACTACTTTACTAACCCTACCCCACTACTTTACTAACCCTACCCCACTACTTTACTAACCCTACCCCATTAGTTTACTAACCCTACCCCACTAGTTTACTAACCCTACCTCACTACTTTACTAACCCTACCTTGTCTTAACTTTTCCAGCGCATTGTTTAATAAGGAAATTACAATTGTTGAACCAAATTGAACAGAAACAGCTGTGTATGTTGATGGTTACATGAATACAATCTTTTAGACAGGAGCTTTCTTGGACATGTTTTGACAGTTGACCTGCAGTGTCAAACATTCTGTGGCAAGCGGCTGCTGTTGCAGAGACCTGAGGAGAGGAGATTGCCAACATGCAGGTGTGCTTTGCATTGTGTGGGTTGTGTTCTGGCAAAATGGAAGGGTGTTGTTTCTCAGCATCCTGCCTGTTCTTCAGCGTTCAGAGTTTGGTCTGAAACCACATCCTCTTCTTGGCTTTCTCTGCTCCTCTCACTTCACCCCCACAGAGCTGCAAGACTGACGGGTTCAGTTTCACTGTGACCACTAACACACACTAACACCATTCTCCTCTAACACATGGAGGGAGGATTGACTTCCTGGTATGAGGTACATCTCTGTCATGCATTAACCACCTCATTGATGCTCTGCTAATTAGCACCTAAGACTGTAAATCTATTAATCAATGTATTAATTATTATGATTTGTACTCTTAATATGTTCACCCAGCATGGCCAGGAGAGGAGTGGTCGCCCCTCTGAGTCTGGTTCCTCTCTAGGTTTCTTCTTAAATTCTGGGCTTCTTGGGGAGTTTTTCCTTGCCAATGAAATTCAACACTACTGTTGTTAGCTCCTTGGGGTTTAAGGCCGGGTGTATTGTAAAAACTATTTGTGACAACTGCTGATGTAAAAAGGGTTTTATAAAATAGCAACATCGAAAAAGTGTATACAGACAAACAGAACTGGTGGGAAAATGTGTTCATGATTTCAGACTGACAAACCAACTGTTGTTAAATGTAGTCTGCATACAAAACATCATGGGCTCAGAGAAAGAATAAGGAGTTGACCCAGATTCACCACACATAGGTAGGTCATGTGACCACAAGACACTGCAGCCTGCAGAGCATCATGGAAACTTCCTGTCTGTGTGGGCAGGAAACAGGAAGTGGTGTGTTTTGCAGAAACGGGTTTAAGTTTAGGTGAGAAAGAGATGGATCAGAATGAGAACACCTGCTCTAAACATCCTCCTTCATGTCCTGGAAATAATGTAACATCAATTTAAAGATCTCAAGTTTTGAGTCAGTTCATATTTAGTTTGTTACACTGTGATGTGTTTGTTTCACTTTATCTTATAAATCAAAGAGAAAAGCATTTATTTCTGATAATTGCTCTTTGTGGTAGATGTTTGAGCCTTCAGCTTCAGACATTATGACTGTTACCAGGTATCAACATCACTAAATTAGGAGAAAATATGTGTCATAGATTGACATTTCCAGCATAATGGAATAAGATGTGAGTTTCATGTAACACTGTTTGCTAGTACTGCTGGACATAGAGTCGCACTCAGACATGATTGCATACACTTTATTCTTCATTGATGAAATTTGAAATTGTGAACAAAAATGTATTCTTAAAAATTATACTGAAACATGAAGATGACTGGTGCTGTAATTTCATGGAAAAATTAATATACAGACATACATTTCAATTTTACATTCATAGGAATTTATAAAAAAAACATAATAATAGTAGTTGAGAAATTAAGCAAAATGTACAATATAATCACATAAAGGAAATGTGTCCCTGGGTGTGTGTTTGTGGAACCAGTTTATTGAGCCCAGCTTCCCTGCACTGATGGGTCTCGGCCAATGATCAGCTACTACGTTTCTCTGACGAACCCTGCATGAATAACAGACAGATTAATACAACATAAATAACAGAAGAGATAGAGGAGTGTGGATGTCCTGTGTCATAGTATAGAAGAGTGAGTGTGGATGTCCTGTATCATTGTTGCATTGTACCCACATGTAACTTCCATATCAGAGCTGTGATGACCAGCCCGTAGAATGTACTCTTAGCGATGAAGAAGATGTAGGACAGTTTGGCAATCTTTGAGCTCTTCACAAGGCTTTCTGTGAGGAAAGTGAAAACAGTCAAATTAGCTTTTAAAGACAGTCAGGTAATATTGTCAGCCAATCATCGACACTGAAAAATTCCTCAAAATCAGTAATCTGGCTTGTGTTTTTGTTTATCCTGGGGACATAAATGAGGGCCCTTTTTAAGTTTCTTTGCCTTTCACAGCTGATTCTATTCTATTCAAAGAGTTGATGAGTTTGACCAGTGGAATCAGTGGATCAGTGGAATCAGTGGAATCAGGTGTGTAGGAGAAGAAACACCCCAGTCCACCCTTTGGGTTCCCAGGACCAGGAAAACATTAATACATTGTGTTCAGTAGGTTCTATGACTATGAAGGGTTTGTATATGGACACATACCAACATCATACGCATGTTCAGCACCTAAAGGAACCAAAATAGGAGAGAGTCACATGACATTATACATCAAAGAACACCACACATGTTGAGAGTAAAATACAAATGCATGACTATCAGGACAATACCTTGGGAGCTTCCTGTTATGCTGTCAGACACATTTATATCATTTGTTCCATTGTAGAAGACAACAGTACATGTGAAGGTGTAGGAGTCTTTGTGCCAGTCTTTGTTCGGGACTCTCAGTCTGCTTGTGATGCTGTATTTCTGGGTGTTGTTATCCCATTTAGCCATGCTATCCGTCCCCACTCCCTGGTCATCTCTCTTTCCATTTTTCTAATAAGGAAAACATGACAGAGGTCTGAAACATGACAGGGGTCTGAAACATGACAGGGGTCTGAAACATGACAGAGGTCTGAAACATGACAGGGGTCTGAAACATGATAGGGGTCTGAAACATGACAGGGGTCTGAAACATGACAGGGGTCTGAAACAAACTATGTTACATAACGAAGGATTGGTTTTTTACTCATTATCTTTCACGGTATCAGAACAACATACACAGACTTAATATTTGTTGACTTCATTTACCTCCCAGAACACGGTGACGTGGTCGGGGTAGAAACCAGTGGCCACACACACCAGGGTCTTCTGCTTCACCTTGCCTTTACCTTCCTTAGAGGAGGGGGGCAGGATCTTCACCGTGGGTTCAGTAATGGCGTTATTTGGATCTGTAAGGAGGGAAACAAAGAACTTCTTAACAGTCAGTCAGTGGTTGTTTGTAGCTGACCTGTGTGCTCTATAACAGAGTTATACTGGTCAGACATCTATAACTGTGTCCTTCTAGGCATTTTCATTATGACAGAATAAACCTCCACTAAGTCCAGTGTCCAGACAAGCACACTGTAACATTCTGTATGTCAGCAGATCAGATTGAACTACTTTGAATCCAACTGTCAAAGACGTAACAGAGACCATTGGACATGAAGGCTATAATGAATGGTTATTACAGTATTCTAGAAGTATTAACACCAAATACTGTGTTCCTAAATTATTCCTACAGCATTCAAACGGTTTTCTTACAGTATTATTATAATTTCCAAAACGTATCCTTACAGTAGAATTCTATTGTTTTTACTTTATATAATTAAAGTGTGATTACAAAACAGATAAAGCATTCTTAAAGGATTTGTTATTATTACAGTCATTTTTACAGTATTCTTATACTTATCCCTATTGTAGTCTTACGGTACTTTTAAAACATTCATACTGTGTTTAGACAGAATTATTTCAGTATTCTAACAGCATTGCTACAGTATTATAAGTCTTCTTACCTAGAACAGTTAGCTTAGTTCCTTCTCCAAAGTAAGCAGGATAACCACCAGAACACATCACATACTCACTGACAGAAAACCAACATGATTCTAGCTTTTACAGCACTTTGGTTTGTGCCAATGGTTGTAGCTACAGTCTACAGTTTTTTCCTGTAACAAAGCAGCTGATACTATAGGTTTATAATTTGTCATTGCCTCTTTTCACAGGATTAAAACAATCCAGATTGCTGTCTTATTGTTTATTTTATCTATTGATATATGTTGATTTCTGAGACTTTACAGTCTGTAAATTAAAGGAACAGGTTTCTTACCCAAAACTGTGAGTTTGGTTCCGCTGCCAAAGTACGCTGGGTTGTTATAGGTCACACTGATGCATGGCTACAGTTAAAACCCTCTCCTCAGGACTCTAGCTGAATACACCCTAACCTGCTGCTGTTGATTTCATCAAACTCACATATATCACAAAATAATCATATACATTCCACATTACTCACTAAGCTTTTGAATAAGAAACTTTGCTCACTACAAATCTCTTCTTATAACTCCTCAAAAGTCTCCTCACCACTCCTCACTTTTCCATAGTAGTTGTGTACATACTGATATATCGTCTACAGATACATTTCATTTAGTGATTCTAGGAAAGTCAATACACCTGACAATCATTTACAGCAGATTCACGACCAGATTCTGATGTCTATTCCTCCCTCAGAGTGTGAGTTGAGTTCCATTGTTAAAGTTGTTTCTGGATACTCAGTGCTTTGTTAACTGATGACAAGTAGGACTGTGAGAGTTGTGGAGACAGTCTGGGCTTGGAGCCAGACCACTTTATACCCCATCACCAAGCCTGGAGACAGAGCTAGCTAGCATATTACTTTTACTGAGACCCACACAAATCCAAATATTCTGTCAGTAATGCTTTTATATTTGTAGTTCATAGTAAAATTATATATTTCTTATACAGCCAAATGTTATGTTTTTTTTGTCCTTGCTTTTCTAGTATGTACATTTTGAAATGAGTCCCCCACACCTTGCTGGTCATTTTCTTACCTAAAACGGTGAGTTTGGTGCCAGCTCCAAAGTATGCTTCTGAGTATGAGCACAGAGTTACGAGGCTGTATAACAAGCGTCTCCTACTTTACTCAACCTTCCTTTCCTTCAGCTTCAGTTTCACTGTTAAAGTTAGTTCAAATTCCCTTAACAGTAACCCAACTTCCAGAGACTTTCACCTGGTGTGAATCTGACATTGTTTCTCCTGCATATATTATTGTGATCATTTTAATAATGACAAATAGGTGTTTTTCACTTCCAGCCGTACCAACATAGCATTCCAATCAATACAAAATCAACCAAACACTGCTGTCTTCAGACTGAAGCTAAAATACTAAAATACCTAAATCATATGTTGCTTTTCTTTCAATCACAGATGTAACATGACATATTTAGTGTGATTTCTCACCTAGAACAGTCAACCTGGTTCCTCCACCGAAGTAAGCCTGGCTGACACCACCAGCACAGTGGATTTACCCAACCTTCAGGCAACCATGTAATGAGCTCCTTCCAACCGACTTTACTAGCTTTGTCTTAGAAGTTACACTCATATTCATTATAACATCACCTGCATAGTTAAAACGGTTTATAACCACATAGACTATTGAACTCTTTGGGTATGATTTCTCACCTAGAACAGTCAACCTGGTTCCTCCACCGAAATACGCCTGGCCAGCACCAGTAACACAGTGGATTTACTCAACATTTATGTGACCACAATACAAGCTCATTTAAAGACACTTTACAGTAGTAGATTATTTAAAGGATCTGCAGTCACATACATTATAAAATCATCAACTGCAGAGTTTAAATCGTTAATAACCACATTGATTATTTAACTCTTTGGGTGTGATTTCTCACCTAGAACAGTCAACCTGGTTCCTCCACCGAAATACGCCTGGCTGAAGCCACCGCTAGCACAGTTCACTGGATCACTGTTATTATATACTGAGTACACTGGATCACTCTAATTATATTACTGAGTACCCTGGATCACTGTTATTATATACTGAGTACACTGGATCACTCTAATTATATTACTGAGTACCCTGGATCACTGTAATTATATACTGAGTACACTGGATCACTGTTATTATATACTGAGTACACTGGATCACTACTGTAATATACTGAATACACTGGATCCTTGCCGTGTTTTACTAACTAAATTAGAGTAATTTCCCTTCAACTTCATATTCCTATCATATCTGATCATTGACAAAATGTTCTCTTAGTTCTGATCAGCTCAACACTAATAAAACCAGTTGGAAACATAGAAACATATGAGACAAACACACTTCACAACTATGATATCAAACATCTTGTCCCTAAAGTTAGTTGTGTCAGTCACATATTGTCTGTAAGACCAGAATATCAGCTTGTATGGATGACTTACCCAGAACAGTCAGTTTGGTGCCGGACCCAAAGTATGCCTCATAGTTAACACAGTGTACAGGCTTAACATCAAAACCACTGAGTGGACTGGAACCAGCATCATGTATTATTTTACTGTTTCTACAGTCAACCAATTCCTCCATCACATTATCAACAATGACAATTACAGCAACATTAGTTCTTTCTTTCACGGTAAATATTCTCTTACCCAGGACAGTTAGTTTGGTCCCAGGTCCAAAGTATGCAGGATCATAGTTGTCACAGTGCACATTTACTGAGCAATAATCTGTCAACTTCTACAGACTCCTACTAAGTACTGTTTTCATCCACTAAGTACAGTTTTCATCCACTAAGTACTGTTTTCATTCACAAAGTACTGTTTTCATCCACTAAGTACTGTTTTCTTCCACCATGTACTGTTTTCTTCCACTAAGTACTGTTTTTATATTAAATGTTTTGTTAATCATTCTAATAGATAAACAAGAAATAATCCTGAATCATGAAGCACATCATCAAGAACTGTAAGTCAATTAGTATTTACAACATTATTTCTAGCTCAGAAAATATTCTCTCACCCAGAACAGTTAGTTTGGTTCCAGGTCCAAAGTATGCTGGGGACTGGTTGTCACAGTGCACAAGTACTGAACCTTAATCTGCTTTGTTCTGTGTACTATGTAATGCCTTGTCATTACTGGTTAATTATTCTAATAAATAAAACCGAGTCCTAATCATAAAATGGTCAGGGACAGTATGTGAATTATTTACCTAAAACCGTGAGTTTAGTTCCTTTGCCAAAGAAGGCTGGTTGGGTTGAACTCACAGTGTTTTCACATCAACCATTTAGTTTGTCTTTGTCATGTCATTTTATTATACTACTGTTAGCAATGTAACATCATCATGGTTGGAAATCAGTACACATGCAATTAATCTTTATGACTTACCTAAAACAGTGAGTTTTGTTCCTTTGCCAAAGTAAGCTGGTTGGGCATTGTTCACAGTGTTTTCACACCAACCATTTAGTTCAGGTTTGTAGAAAACACTATTATGTAATGCTGTTAGAAATTTAACGTCTTCACGATTTCAGATCAATATAAATGTTACAACTGATAAACAAGGAATCTTACCTATAACAGTGAGTTTAGTTCCTTTGCCAAAATAAGCTGGTTGATAGTTAGTCACAGTGTTTTCACATCAACCATTTAGTTCAGCTTTGTCATAAACACTTTAATGTACTATTTTTAGAAATGCAATGTCTTCCCAGGTTCAGATGAAGTCTTATGAACATAAACTTACCTAAAACCGTGAGTTTAGTACCTCCACCAAAGTAGGCTGGATATGTATTTGTCACAGTGTTTTCACATCAACCATTTAGTTCAGATTATCGCAAAAACTTGAATATACTGTTTTTAGCAATTAATCTTCTCCAGGGTTTCAGATCAATATTCATGCCATTAATCTTTATGACTTACCTAAAACAGTGAGTTTACTACCTTCACCAAAGTAGACTGGTTGGTTGTTAGTCACAGTGTTTTCACATAAACAATTTAGTTTGTCTTTTTCAAGTACATTTTATTATGCTGAAGTTAGCAATGAAACGTCTTTGCGTTTTTTGATCAACACAAATTATAAAAAAAGTCTTAAAGACATAATCTTACCTAAAACAGTGAGTTTAGTACCTCCACCAAAGTAGGCTGCTTGATAGTTAGTTACAGTGTTTTCACATCAACCATTTAGTTCAAATGATCCTGAACCCGTGTTTGTACTGTTTTAAGCAAATAAACATCTCCATGGTTTCAGATCAATATTCATGCCATGAATATTTACGACTTACCTAAAACAGTGAGTTTAGTTCCTCCGCCAAAGTAAGCTGGAGTTCCAGTGTCACATCATTATCCTCCTCTTACAAAATCCCCCAGCCTCAGGTTTCATCTCACCCAGAGGAATGAACAGAGATGCTGTGATCATCCATCAGGAACATGAAAAACAGTCATCTACTTCACTCACCATTTAGCAGAAAGTTTGCTGTCAAACAGGAATCAAACAAACTTAAACTTCTAACACACTTGACTTGAAGACGTCGTGTTTTCAATATAAATGTTAAAGTTTCAGGCCTAAAGTAGATCCTGTATATCCTCCTGTATATCTGTTGTCTTCAGAGCATTTCTTCAGCCTCCTGAAGCATCTCCTCAGTGTGTGTAAACGGGCCCCGGCTCTCTCCTGCAGGAGATGAATGGAGGGAGGTTTTTGTACGGCGTGTCTATGGTAATATATCACTGTGGCTCCCTGTCCCCACAGTGTTAAAGCATCACACAAAAACATGAATTCTCTTCTTTCTCGTCTTTCTTCCCCCTCCCCCTGTCGCTCCCTCTATCTCTCTCCCCATCTCAGTTTCTTGGTATCGGTCTGTTCCAGCAGATGCGTTGGCAGAGAGGGTTTAATGGGACCGGATATGTTGTAGCGCTATAAATAGTCAGTCAAATTCATAATATTAATTACAAACATTAACATTTGGATTATTGTCTTTATATTTATGTTGTGAATACAAGACATTGAAATAGGAAAGACAATGTTCCAGTGTAAATGTTTATGGTGAATATAATGAATTGTGCTGCTGTTGTTGGAGTTTGTCCCTCTTCTTTACTGACAGCTTCTATTTCTGTCAGCAGCACTGAAAGACTGAAAGAGGAGAGGATGGTGAAAGAAGAGGAGGATCATCATCATCATCATCACAGTTCTGAATCACTCCTCCTTCTCTCCACTCCTGTTATTCATCATCATCATCATCATCACAGTCCTGAATCACTCCTCCTTCCCTCTACTCCTGTCATTCATCATCATCATCATCACAGTCCTGAATCACTCCTCCTTCCCTCTACTCCTGTCATTCATCATCATCATCATCATCATCATCATCACCGTCCTGAATCACTCCTCCTTCCTTCTGCTCCTGTCATTCGTCATGCCTTTAGCTCGGAAAAATTTGTCACACACAGTCAAATTGTGTTTCAGTCAATCTGCACTCATAGATCAATTCCTCTTTGTTCATGATTGATTGAAGGGTTAATCTTAAATTGGATTTATGTTAATTTTATTCCTCAAGCCCTTCAAATGGATTTAGTAGTGTAGTTCATTCTTAAGGTGAACCGTAAATGTGTAATTCAACAGTTACACTCCAGATGTCAGTGTGTGATCATCAATGAGAAACATCTTTTAAATCAGAGTTTTTAATTTCGTAACAGGAGTATGTCTGCATTCACCAGACAGACACCCGTACTGTTCCTGATATCTCTCTCAGAAATGACAGCAGCTCTGACTGGTATCAACCTGCAGGGAGGAGGATACAGAGACACCTGGTCCTCCACTACGTCTCCAAAGGGAGGAGGATACAGAGGGACACCTGGTCCTCAACTGCGTCTCCACAGGAAGGAGGATATAGAGAGACACCTGGTCCTCCACTACATCTCCACAGGGAGGAGGATACAGAGGGACACCTGGTCCTCTACCTCTCAACATGGAGGAGGATACAGAGGGACACCTGGTCCTCTACGTCTCAACATGGAGGAGGATACACAGGGACACCTGGTCCTCCTCTACATCTCCACAGGGAGAAGGATACAGAGAGACACCTAGTCCGCCACAACTTCTCCACAGGGAGGAGGATACAGAGGGACACCTGGTCCTCCACAACGTCTCCACAGGGAGGAGGATACAGAGGGACACCTGGTCCTCTATGTCTCAACAGGGAGGAGGATACAGAGGGACACCTGGTCCTCTACGCCTCCACAAGGAGGAGGATATAGAGAGACACCTGGTCCTCCTCTACGTCTCCAGAAGGAGGAGGAAACAGAGAGACACCTGGTCCTCCTCTACGTCTCCACAGGGAGGAGGATACAGAGGGACACCTGGTCCTCCTCTACGTCTCCAGAAGGAGGAGGAGACAGAGGGACACCTGGTCCTCCACTACGTCTCCACAGGGAGGAGGATACAGAGGGACACCTGGTCCTCCTCTACGTCTCCAGAAGGAGGAGGAGACAGAGGGACAGCTGGAAGACTGTTTGGTGTTATAAAATGATTAATCCTATTATATTTTTTTAATCTAAGAATTAGAACGTATGTAGGAATGTTAGAGATGTACTCTCACCAGCTGAACTAGAACCCCCTCCCCTCCCTGCCCCCCACACCCCTGACTCCTCCTGGGGGTTGTGGGTTGTTGTAGAGCAGTGTATCAGAGTTGAGTCAGTGTGCTCTACTGGAAGCACAGTAATACACAGCCGAGTCCCCAACCTCCACATTCTTGATCTCCAGAGACGAGCTAATGAGCTTTGGCCTGATTTATTAGAAACAAAACTACTAATTATTTCCAGCCAGAGTCAACCTTACATACATACATTAGTGGACAAGACAATCAAGACTTATTTTTTACAATCCAGACTGATACTTTACAATCCAGACTTTTACTTTACAATCCAGACTGATACTTTACAATCCAGGCTGATACTTAACGGTCAGTGATTTTAAAATGTCATGCCTGGTCATGATGTACTTGGTCTTCTCAAAAGGAGGCTCAATTTCCCAGGTGTCCTGACCCATAGAATAGGTTAGCATCTCCATCTTGGTGCCTTTCTGTCGGTACCAGAACATGTAGTAGTGGGTGCTGTCGTCATGTTGACATTGTAGCATCCGGTTCTTTCCTTTTTGACTAACTGACTGGACAGGAGACTGTTGAATGGTTACACCGCCACAGAAATCTGAGAACAGACACAAAAACAACTACACAAGTTAATAATGTCCCTAAAGTAAAATAATAATAATAATAGATTTAAAAATAATCAGAATGAAGAGAACATAAGCTCTCTTTAACCTGACAGATTATTGTATCACTGTACGTAGGTCAAGATAGACAACATTTCTTACTGGCAGTGAGGAGAGCCAGCAACACACACAGAAGATTCATACTGGTCTGCAAACAACACAGTTTGTCCTGTCAATGTTTCTCTCTCTTTCGCTGTCTCTCTCTGTTTCTCTCTCCCCTCCCCTCCTCCACTGTCGGGCTGTTATAGGTTGTTGCAGAGAAGAAGAGCAGGTCACTTCCCCTGTGATGAGCTGGCAGCACAGTAATACACAACTGAGTCTCCTGCCTTCAAGTCCCTCATCAGAAGGAAGGACGTCAGTTGTTCTTCACGGGTCATTGTGTACTTATTCTTGTCAAAGATGGGGTCTGAATCTGTCACTCCTTTCCCCAGAGAATAAGCGACCAGTTGCATGGTTCTGTTGGTGTTCTGTTTGTACCAGAACATTCTGTAGAACTCTGCATCATCATGAGAACATTCTAGAGTCTCCTTTCCTTTCTCCACTGAGAGAAGACTAGGAGGACATTGTATGATGTTCACAGCTAATGTTGATCCTGTGGGTTAAACCATTATTAATGATCTAGTGAGCAAATCTAGTGGTAATAATGTGAGTAAATGTCTTATTGATTAAATGTAGATCTTACTGGTGGTCAGGAAACAGAACACCATCACACAGTGCAACTTCATATCATTAAGAGAGGATTGTGAAAGGACACACCAACTAATCTCTCTTGACTCCATTTCTCTCTCCCTCTCCATCTCCCTCCCCCTTTCTCTCTTTTCATCCCCCTCTTGCTCTCATACTGTAACATTGGCTTCCGAACGATCTTTTTTGCATTATGAAGATTTAGTTTGAAGATTATACTTTTGGTCTTTAACACCTCTAGGCGAAGCCAGATTAATTCTTATTACATTTTGCTTAATTTATTCATTGGGGATCTTGAAACAGAGGACTATATGATTTATTGAATGTATCTTTAAACAGAAAATGACGATTTGGCTCCAAAATGCTGAGGTGTCATTGGGGTGTCTTGAAACAGAGGACTATATGATTAATATGTATCTTTAAACAGTCAACGACGATTTGGCTTCATGCGTTGATCTTGAAAGAATTTAATGAATGGATGTAGCATACATTTTCTTTTACTGTCTGTTGTACTGTCATATAGAGACAGTATATCCTCAAACCAGAAGAGCCACAATCAAGAATGTCTTCCTGCCGGATACACCTTCTGTTAGACAGACAGACTGGCAGACAGACAGAAATGCAGGCAAACATGCAGACAGAAAAACCAAGTACAGTACAGAGACATAAACATAGATAACAGTGTCCTCCACAGACAGGTCTGAGACCTGCTCCACTCTGACCTGTAGAGAGGAGAGAGGTGAGTGGAGATGAGAGTGAGAGGAGAAACGTGGTGTGGAGAGATGAGGAGAAGTGAGGAGAGGTGAGGAGAAGTGAGGAGGTGATAGAAAAGTCAGAAAAACCTAAACAAATCAATAAATCACAAGGTATTATCATTACTTATGAACAGAAAGCATGTTGTTGTGAGCCAACAAAACCAACTGAGCAGGTGGGTTTGCATTTTGGGTTTGTGTGTCTGTTAATTGTGACCTTCACACAACAGTTCTGACTCTAGCCCCTCCCACAGCACCAACCAATCAGAATCTACACTTGACATCTGGTGGATTAACATCAGTATTTGATATCTGACTGGATTTCATGTGTGTGTGTGTGTGTGTGTGTGTGTGTGTGTGTGTGTGTGTGTGTGTGTGTGTGTGTGTGTGTGTGTGCGTGTGCTGTGTCTTTGTGTGTGTGTGTTGTGTGTACAGAAGGGTTTCTGCGCATCAGGATTTCAGTCAGGGATTGATATGAACCCACATCACCGTGTTACTGGCTGCACAGAAATACACAGCCGAGTCTGTTACCGTCAGACTGGAGATGACTAGAGTTCCATTCAGAACACCTGTTCTCTTCAGCTTGAATCTCTCCTTGAACTCAGCCTCGAAGTTGGGCTTTACGGTGCTGTACCCGTAGCCTATCAGGGTCAAAGCAGAACTGGCCTGTTTCTGTTGGTACCACAACATCACATCCAGGTTACTGTCATCATGGCTACAGTGAATCTCTCCCTCTCCCCCATCTTTGACTAGCAGGGAGGGAGACTGGTGGAACACAACACATGTTACAGGACCTGTGGGAAAGACCAAGGAAAGCAGGGGTTTTGAGTTTAGAGTTCACCAAGGGCCATACTTATGTCTGAATAGGGCACCAAAAGCAATATTTATAACATTTGGTCATATTTAAAACGAGGGAATCTCACATGGAATCAAGAGGAAGAACAAGCCAAGTCCACACGTCGTTGAAGACATCCTTTAATAGCATACTAGAAGTACTAGCTACCTTCCAGAGCAGAGGGTAGAATGAGAGAGGAGATATAGAAGCAAGAGAGAGACAGAGACAGAAAGAAAGAGCATAGAGAGGGATGGAGAGAGGGCAGAAAGAGGGGTGGAGAAAGAGGGATAGAGAGAGAGAGAGCAGAGGGAGGGGTGGAGAGAGAAAGAGAGGTGGAGAGGAGGGAGAGCAGAATGAGATCCATCCAGCACCACTACCTCCTGATTGCTAAACCCATTTCTGGACTTTGCCACCCTCTACTGCCAGGACCGCTGTCAGGCTTGCATCACGTGTAGAAGTATAAATTGGTTAGGTGTCAGAAAGATTGACTGAAATAAACAAAAAGAGAGTTTGTGTATGAGAGACGCTGAACAAAATCTACCCACAGCTCAGATAGTAACTGAGCTGAAAAGAATGCATCCATTCAAACGTTTTGGGTTACGATTTTGGAAATGTCCTTGTTTGGGATGCCGTCCTTCTAGGCTGAGTTCTTCCTTTGTCCAGGGTTTGTGTTCTTTGCCCATCTTAATCTTTTCCTTTCATTGGCCAGTCCAAGGTATGTCACAGCATCCCATAGTCACCCCATCACTGTTGATGTTCAAACTGGTGTTTTGCATGTACCAAAATGATCAGGGACTGCTCTCTCAAAGCAGAGCTGGTTTCACCACAGGGGTGCCAGGACAGAGGAAGAGATTTGACTGTGATAAAGGGGGAGCTGTTGGGATGGCCAGAGAACTCACAGGTGGCTTGTATGTTGTTATGTTCCTAAATGAATGTAGAAGAGCTACACTGGAACTTATCAGTAGGGACTTCAGGAGAATCATAGCTGAGTTAAAGCCACATAGCAGTGATAGTAAAGGGAAACATCAGCCAGGTGTTACAGAAGAGAGAGGGACTTGGCAGCCTCCCAGAATGTGTTTCTGAGACAGAGTCAAGAGTCCCTCACTCACTGTGGGGACTGACAGCACACAGATACACAGCCTGGTCTGGAACCTGCAGCCTCTGCACTGTCAGAGACCACTGCTTCTCTGAGCCCTTTCTCTGGGCTGAGCTCTCAGGGCTCCAGACTCTGATGCCAGACTGAAACCCTGGTTCGTAGCTGGCTGATCCGACGACAAAAGAGGCCATTAGTTGAGGGCCCTCTCCAGGGAGGTGCCTGTACCAGTACATGTACTCATAGCCTGCCTTCTGGAGACAGTGCATGTCCACGGAGGTGTTGGGCTGGCTACAAACAAACCTGGGCCACTGAGTTATCAGAACCTCTGTCAGACTCATACCTGGAACACACAGGAGAGCAGAGGAGAAGACAGAAAAGAAGTTGACAGGACAGGAGGGACGAGAAACATTTCAGTCAACAGTAAAATGCCATTTAATACTTATTGTCTAGATAAAATGGCTTTTTTCTAATTCAATAAATATAGATGACATTTTTCTTGTCCCTCATAAATCCTCTCAGTACCTGTAATACAGAGCAGGAAGACAGTGAGAGAGATAGGAACTGGGATCATGTTGACAGCTGTCAGGGGTGACAGAGTGTTAACATCCTGAGCTGTCTGGGGAAAGGGAAATGGCAGGAAATGACATCATCACAACGTCTGTAACCACAACAACCATGCATACGCCTGTAAATGTTTGACTGATCTTTATTTAGATTGCAAGCAAGAAAATACATTGGCGCTTTTAAATGATTAACAAGAATCAGAAACAAAGGACTCTTCAAAAGTTCACAAATAAATATGTCATGCTTTATTGGACAGGAATGGGTTAACGGACGTCCGGCAGGCAAGATTCCAACTCGTGCTGCATTAGTCCATGTGTATCAGAGGCAGGGGTTTAGACTACTGGACCACCCAAAGACACACAAATACATCGATTTAGTTTCATTGAGTTTTCCCTCCAGTTTTATGGTGTAATTTCCAGAAGCCCTGTTTATACATGGCTCTAACATGCTGCGTTTGTACAGATATTGTCCTAATCCTCATTGTCCGTTTGCACTAATCATTTTGATCACATTAAGATCACAAAGCATCTCCGTCATCTGCCTCACAACATGTACACGGCCTGGATTAGGTGAGCTCAGGACAGAGGACGCCGGCGCCGACATGGGTTCGGGAGAGAGGGGTTTCTGTAGAGCAAGGACGGGGGTCTGAAGCATTGTGCTAAGGCGACGGCGCAGAAATACTCCCCAGAGTCCTCTGTGGTAAGTTTAGATATCTGCAGTTCTCCACGGCCCCCCGAGTCTCCCTGGAGACTAAAGCGGCTGAAGGGAGGTTCTATGTTGGCCAGATCTGAGTAAAGGTAGCCCACCAGTGTGAGGGCTCTGCTCCACTCCTTTCGCTTGTACCAGTACATGAAGAAGGCATTTGAATTGTTGTGGCTACAGATGAGTTGTCTGCTTTCTGCAACCCGCTCCACTGCTGCTGGAGGCCACTGGGAAATGCTGCTGCCACTCAGAACGCCTTTATGAGGGACAGGAGATATATACCAGTTTGAGGTGAAATGGGACAGTTCAGAAAAGTAGAGAAACATTTAAAAATAGAATAGATCTACATGTGTGGACTGAGGTCGTCCTCTCAAGATGCTCCAAACACTATTACGATGCTTATTTCCAAACGCTTGATGGTTTTACCTGGAAACAGAAGCAGTGGGACAAATAAGTTAGCGACACATCTGAACATCATTTATTCAACGGCAGAGGAATAGAATAAGTGTTCTCCAGGAAAGTGCTCCTGTCTGTCTGAAATCATTAATCACGCTACAGTATCTAAAACTGGAGGGACACTGCCCCCACTGGAAATGAGCTGAACTACAACTTCTTGTACATGGCCCCTGCTGGACATCAGATGAACTACATATCTCTGTACATGTCCCTGCAGGGCATTAACTAAACTGCATCTACACACATCTTACAGCTAAACTAATTAGGTGAAGGGTTCTCCATGTGCAATCTCTGAATAGATGATTCAACTCTCAAGCTCGTACTGACTTCCTTACCTAGTCATAAAAGACGTGTGTAGATGTTCACAGAGATACTGATTCTCAGGGTGGATCACAGCACAGCTATACACAACACCGAATCTCAGGGTGAGGTTAGAAATGAGACAGACAGTACTGGATCTGGCATACCTCTTCAGGAAGATATTGGTCTCATGACCATTTCGGTCATCTCTCAGACCCACTGTCCAGAGCCACAGTCAGTGCAATCATCTTGTGGATTCATATCACTAGGTGCAAAAACCACACAGCCCAGTAATATGAAGTACATTTTACTCAATGAGTGAAGTCAGGACAATTAAGCTGAAAAGAAAGACAGATAGATCGATATATAAACAGTGAGAGATGAAGAGGAGAGAGAAGACAGAAAGTGAGTGTCTGTAATCACAGGATACATGTAGTTTAAAACTGCCCCCTATAGGAAATAGTGTGCTGATGGTTGACACCATCGATGATGTCTTGAACGTGTCTTCAACAGTTTGCAAAATGTTAAACCTCATCTGTTGCCAATGTATTCCTCATACTGAACAGACTGGTGTGATTCATTCTGAAACAGACTGCTGTGATTCATACTGGAACAGATTGCTGTGACTCATACTGAAACAGACTGCTGTGATTCATTCTGAAACAGACTGCTGTGGTTCATGCTGGAACAGATTGCTGTGATTCATACTGAAACAGACTGCTGTGATTCATTCTGAAACAGACTGATGTGATTCATACTGAAACAGACTGCTGTGATTCAATCTGAATCAGACTGCTATGATTCATTCTGGAACAGACTGCTGGGATTCTTTCTGAATCAGACTGCTGTGATCCATTCTGGAACAGACTTCTGTGATTTAGTCTGAAACAGAGTGCTGTGATTCATTCTGAAACAGACTGCTGTGAGTCATTCTGAAACTAACTGTTGTAATTCCTAATTAACCAGCATTTCTAAAATTCATACTGAAATAGATTCTGCTGATATTCATACTGAAACAGACTCTCCTGAAATGTACACTGAAAGAGACCTCTCTATACAAAGGTGCTGCCAAGATCATGATTCCAGGACCAGGAAGTGGCAACCAAGATCATGACTCCAGGACATGGACGTGGCAGCCAAGATCATGACTGCAGGACCAGGAAGTAGCTGTCAAGATCATGACTCCGGGACCAGGAAGTGGCAGCCAAGATCATGACTCCAGGACATGGAAGTAGCTGTCAAGATCATGACTCCAGGACCAGGAAGTGGCAGCCAAGATCATGACACCAGGACCAGTAAGTAGCTGTCAAGATCATGACTCCAGGACCAGGAAGTGGCATCCTAGATCATGACTCCAGGACATGGAAGTGGCAGCCAAGATCAAGACTCAAGGACAAGGAAGTGGTGGCCAAGATTATGACTCCATGACCAGGAAGTAGATGTCAACATCATGACTACAGGACCAGGAAGTGGCTGTCAACATAATGACTCCAGGACCAGGAAGTGGCAGCCATGATTGTGACACAAAGACCAGGAAGTGGCAGCCAAGATCGTGACACAAAAAACAGGAAGAGGCAGCCAAGATCATAACTCCAGGACCAGGAAATATGCAGCCCATGATCATAGAGAAACCTGCCCTGGCTGGTCTACTCTTTTGCATGAAGACATGAAGACAATCTCTCCTTTTTTCCCTCTGTTGTACTCTATCTCTCTCATTTTCCTTTTCCATCTCTCTTCTCCTCCTCTCTTTGTCTCAAATACTCTACTCTGTTCTCATGGAACATAAATGTGTTTGTTGATGTGGTTAAATGCAGGTGTTTGATTCAATGCCAGGGATATCTGAAAGGGTTATTGTACAGTAGACTAGGATTCTGCATCACTGTGTATTCTAGCTGCGCAGAAATACACTCCACTGTCTTCAGTCTGTCTCAGTTTGAGGAGATGAAGGGAAGCCTCTGTCTCTCCATCTCCTGACACGTTAAAATAACCTTTATATGAGGGTTCAACTTTAGGGGTTTTAAAGTATGAGTATCCTATGAGTTGTAGAGCTGTGTTCCCAACTGAACGATGGTACCAGAGGATGGTGTCGTAGCTGGGGATTTTATGACTGCAGTTGAGTGTGGAAGAACCATCAGGCTTTACCAGCATCATAGAGGGAGACTGGTACACTTCATTACTGAGAGACATACCTGGAGAGAGGTGGATAAAGAGATGTAAATACAGAGATAGAGAGGTAGGGAGAGGGAGACAAATTATATACAGAACAAGTAGACACCAGTACTATTTCTTTATAATACACACTGTTTATTACTATTCTTTTCATGAAAATTATTAAAAAGTATATTGTTACAATATACCAGTAGTTTAAGATACCTGTGATCCAGAATAGTGGTACAGTGATAATGAAGACAGGCCTGATCATGGTGAGTCTTATCCTAAAGATGAACATAGAAAACCAACTGACATCTCATCTGAACCAACTGGAGAGGAACAGGAAGTGATCTCATCATCAGTGCCAGAATGCATTGTGGTTTTACTCTTGTATTATATTGGCCCTGAATCACATCCAGACATGGATGCAGCTGTGAAGGAGGTATTTGTGCTTTATAATCTACTGAGAGTGAATGAGGGGTTTTTGTAGAGCAGAGAGGCTGCAGTGAAACACTGTGAATAACTAGCAGCACAGAAATACACTGCAGTGTCTTCAGGTCTCAAGTTGAAAACATTCAGAGAGGCATTCTTTGGATGATCTCCACCCAAATCCCCACTCATATTAAAATTATTTTCATATAAACTTTCAATTGATGGAGATTGATAATATAAATATCCTATGAGATTCAGTGCTGTTTCTCCTGGTGATTTCTGGTACCACA